>APFE030249571.1:2143-50852 GCA_000404065.3 Pinus taeda
TCTTTTATTAATAAATTTCTTGTAGTAGCCACGTTGGCGCAGGCCGTGGACTGTTTCCCTCTCTGAGGGTTTTAACCACGTCAAAATACTGGTGTATTGATCTGCAATCTATTTGTGAGTGGTGTCCTTTTGGTGTTCTGTCTGAGGAACTTACGCTGTAAATTCCTATAATAAATTCGTCCATGGTCTGCTATCCTAGACACAAATCATGGAATTCTCTTGCTTTTTCGTCGTAAAACCGTTCTGTGAGATACCTCTCTTTAAAATATTTCTGAAATTTGTCCCAAGTAATATTCTTCTCACTTACACCTCTCACTATCTTGACTTCCTCCCACCATAAGGTGGCTTTCTCTTGTAATTGGAAGATAGCTAAGTGTGCCTTGAGATTGTGATCATATTCATACAGCTGAAAGTATTTGTTCATATTAATTAACCATGCCTCCGCTGGTTCCTCTTGTTATCCATCAAAATGTGGCGGCTTGATCTTGCGGAACTCACCTTGCATTTGAATCCGCTGCCTCTTCGATGTCTGCTGCTTGGAGGCATTATCAGATAGTTCCTCCTGTTCTTCATTCCTTCCTTCCGACCTTTCTAGTTCTGTGTGGGGATTTTGTTCTTCTGACACTCTCTGCTTCTCAGCATTAGGATTTGGTGGTTGTTGATTCTGTTTGTCGGATAGGCTCTTTAAAATTCTTTCCTGTTCCATGGTTATTCTGGTGTTATCTTCTCGTAATCGTGCTATTTCATTTCTCAGTTCTTGTACCGTTTCTAGTATTGCATCGTTCGTATTACGAGTCTCCTCTACATTATATACCCACAACTCAGGATTCCTTCGAGGGCTTGTTGCTAGTCCCTAACCTGCTATGAACACGTGGGGTCCACTTCCTACCCTTCTCATGTTGGCCGTCCCCTGTTATCCTCCTAGGAACCTGGTCAAAGGAAACAATTAGCACAACACAATTTTTTTTTTTTTCATTTCTTCAAAGTTAGAAATACAGAGGTAACAGAAAATGAATCTATTTCAACTAATTATCTCCCAGAGGCCACAGTTTTGAAAACTTCGCTATGATACCGCTTGTCATAACCCCCAAGTCAAATTTTTTATCTTTTTTTTCTTTACGACAATGATTAATAACATTAAAACTTTCCAATTTATAAAGTCTCGGTGCTCGCAATACTGCGGTTATTTCTTTTTGACTGGACATGATCAAGTCTATCCATATCTATATGTATACAGCTGCATTAATAGAGCGGCAGTCCCGCCATACTGTAGACATGGCGATGTGTGCCATCTGTCAACATGGAGGTTTGGGATGTAGGATCTGGCCGTCGATTTTTGTTCGCTATTGCTGATAATAGGAACTCTTTATTAACCCTGCACTACCACTGTATGTGGTATGTGTAGCGATGTCCGCTCGGTGCAACATTCTCTGGATCCCTCCTGAATCGAGAGTGCTAGAATTTTTTTGTTGATCCAATGGCTCGGACAAATGTAGCCTATGTACACATCACTTGAACTGGTTACCCGTGCCCATTCTTCCACCATTTTTTGACCCGCTGTTTGGTGCTGCTCTGGTTCACTCCAGTTCCTCTATTGGCTTCAGGTTTTTATGGCGGTCATGGGAGGCGCTCCACTTGCCTCATCCTAGTCACTGTTTACAGGTTCGGTCAAGGGTAAGTCATTCCTATCTTCTTAACTGTAGGAGACTGTCAATTTTCCTGCGTAATGTTTGAGAGTTCTTCCTTTTTTGCATCCATGCAAGCATATCTGAGTGTGTTTTTTCCTTTTGTTTTACTCCACTGCGTATACTAAAATGTCGATTTGATAATTATGTTTTATGGTTGTTTATGATAGGATTTCTCTCGGCTCTAGCTACGAGCTTCGGTCCAGCTTCACCTCTGATTTTCTCTAGACTAGCTTCACTATTACTGGGTATGAGGCTTTCTACTAGCTAGGTTGCAAACGAGACTAGGTCATATCTCTCGCAACACGCTCGTCTCAGCATTTAGATGTGATCTCTGTAGTAATATGTATATGTTTTATGTGACAGTGGATTTTCCAAGTTGATTACTTATCCATGAGGGTTTGTCCAAATCTTAACAGTTACCAATTATCGACTCTATTTTTCCTACTTGTATTATGAAATATTTTTATCGAGGAATTTTGAGCTGCAAGGGTATCTCTTGAATTTGCGTATATATGCCTTACAGCTTATACGCAATTCCTGAAAATTGGAACAATATTTATTTGTGATGTTCACTACTCTGGTCTGATACTGCATAATGTTTATTGATGTTTCTGGAAATGAAAAGTTCTCCTTTGTTATTGAAGTGCTCTGCGTCTCGTTGTAATGACTGCCACCCGCCATGGCCAAGGAAGTTGCCAATTACTTGTTTACCCCGTCGAGTGTTTCTACTTTTTTACAGATGAGTTCCAATGTATTAATGTATATACGATAGTGGTTTCGTGGTTATTTTCGTGAGGCACTCTTTAATTTTATGGTTGCATAGAGTAATAATATGTTCCTAAACTCATAATAACTGAGTTACTACCTCCCTCTACATATCGGGTGTACAAATAGTAATTTGGGGACTCCAAGAGACTAGTCTAGCTTCTACGAGCTGGCCATAGTGCTCAGCTTCCATCCTGCCATTGTGGGTGACCCATGGCAAAGGTTCCTGTTTGACCCGTTTTGTTGCAGGGGTACTGTCCGTGCCACTGTTCCTTGTTTTTTTTTGTTATAATACCACAGCTTACAGTAGAACTCAAGAACTCGTAGTTTGATGAATCATTTAAAATGGAAATTTATTTTTAACAGATAGAGCAACTATTGTAGCTAAAAATGGAAATGTCTCTAGGAGGGTTCCCATGCATTTTTAAAGTTTAGAGGGTTCTTTGTCATGCGAGGGAAATTTATATTTTTTTTTCTTTTTCTTTTTAATAACAGTATCAATCTACCAACTCTGAGTATAATTCATACTCATTTGTTTTTGTTTGTTTTTTTTTTCTTAAAGAAAGACCTTGAATCCTAGAGGAAAAAGGATCCTTACGCCTAAGATTTAGGGTGCTTAGGTTGCCACCGAGTCGGCCTTCTTAGAAAGGCCCTCACTATTATCCGAAATAATTAACTGGGCTTCCCTACCCGCGACTTGATTTATGTAAGGGTTTCAATCTCCTCTTCAAATGTGTATTTGCTGAAAAGGAAAAAATATTAATTCTAGCAGGGCTTTTATCCATGCATGTTTTTCTTAATAAAAAAAGAACAAAGAAGATCTGGCAGTTACCGTAGCTTACCCATAAATATCTATGTTATTTATTTTCTGTGACTTAGTCTTTAATAAAGAACATAGAAAATGCAAATCTAACTTAGACTACAACTTACTGCTCAAGCTTTAATAATGAACACAACAATTGCAATTATACCTTGGACTAGAGCTTACTGCTCAATCTTTACGTATTTCTGCATAGCTCAACCACTTACATGGTTTTCTGATAATTTGCTTAACACTTAGAAGCTGAGATTACCTCTTCCCATCTGCTTCTACTCTGCCTCCCATCCGTGAGATTCGTCCTACACGACTAGAATCTCCCCCCTTGCTTCTTGGAGGACCACTATCCATCAGCAAGTTAATTGCACTTAGTGCCTGGCTATCTGGTCCTCACCAGACTTACCCATCTCTTTCCTGTTCTTTTCTCTCTCTTTCTGTTCCTACAACATAGTAGAGTCACCCTTTTTCGTGTTCTTTCCTTTTTTCTAGAAACCCCTTTGAGTTAAGGAAAAATGGTTAGGGTTCGAGAAATCTACAACTATATGGTATTATTAAATTTTAACCGATAGTAATGTCTCAACAGTCTTCCATTTACCACAGTAAAATGAAATATTTACATCAATTAAGGGGCATTACACTCCATATTCTTTCTACATAGTTTTCATATTAGCTATAGTGAAAAAACAAGAACATGGAAAACACCAAGGAGATTAGTGGTGAAGAACAATGTGATCTTTTGAATAGTGAAAGAAATAGTAAAGAGGTGACTCAATAAGGAGTGATCAAGAAGAAATATGGAGGAATTGTACCCAAATAACCTCTAATTTTGAAGGTAAAAAATCACTATCTATTTCCTTATTTATAAGGCATTGAAAGTATTTAACTTCAGCATAGTTATCATGATTTGTAAGGCTCAAGGAAGCATTGTTGCAGTAAAATTTCATTGTAACATAATCCTTGCTTTTCTTGATATTTTTTATCTTTCAACAATTCTCAAAGAAGCATTAATTAGTGCTATAGCAAAATAGTCCTTACTTTTTCCTTATATGTGTTTGTCTTTTAACAATTCTTAAAGAAGCATTAATTGCGTTATATGTTATTGCCTTACCACATTTCCATTGCAACATATTATATATTCATAATTCTAAGTTTAATGTTTATGAGCACATTTCCTTTAAAACTTAGTCAAACATAATAATTTATATGTGTTTTAAATAATTTTTGTAAAAATATATTTTATTTAATTTTCATAATTATATAATACTTTAATTTTAATTTAAAATGATTGTTTATTTAATATTGTTATATAATATATTTTATATATATATATATATATAATATAATATATATATAATATATATATATAAATAAGTTAGAAAGTGTAAAAAAAGAAATAATATATTTTATAAGATACAATTTTTTTTATTCATGTAATTAATATTAAAGATGTTGTAAGATATACAAAACACCTATGTATTATATTTTATGCTTTTTAATTGAATTCTTTTTTTTAATATTGCTATATTTTCAATGTCGTGATTGTGATTTACTATAATTTTATATTATTTTTTTACAAATTTTAATTTCTTAACATCTAAGCTAGTTGAATTAAAAATATAACCATTTAACATGAACATTTCTTTATACTAAATTGTAAAATATTTTATACTAAGAATTAAACTCAAATCCTTCTTAACAATTATCATAAGTACAATTATAAAATTACCATATAAATTTTGGATATTATTTTCTTTTAATTCTCATCTACCTTGTTCTCTATATATAATTATTAGAGTGTAAGTTCTAGGGAAGAGAGTGTAAGTTGTGTGCTGGTATGGTTGGTTGTTTTTCTTTTCATTGAGGTTTGAATCTTATGTTATGAAATGTCCATCAAGGTTATCTACCTTCATTCCTAAAAAAACAAGTAATTGTTGTTTATAGAAATAACTAATACCAGATTAATACAATAAACCAAAATTAATAATTATTATTTATAAAATAACTAATACCAAATTAATACAATAAACCACCAAAAAAATGTTTTCTTTTACCAGGGAAATCGAATTCAAAAGTGCTTCTGCCTACTGAGTTGTTCACTATAATTCTCTTGCTATCGATGAAGATTTGTAGGATAGCATCTTTTTTGGATGACCGTTCACAGTTGTTTCAACCGGCTATTTACAATATATTGCTGTCAAGCAATAAATGAAGAAAATCACATTACTGTCCATTTCACAGTCGCTTCAAGCAGCTAGTTACAATATGTCGTCCATTATAAGTGAACAGTTGACCTAATACTTGTGGACACGTCTTCAAATTTCATGTATGGCAATATCTGTGTATGGAACTATCTGTGGAAGTCAGTTGGCGTATATTTCAACTAACTCATTAGAAATCACAATTCACTAATCCTAACGTACTGATTTTCTTTCGTTTTTCCAGGGTAAACAATCCAATATTACTTTTTATTCTATAAACTGGGAATGATTAAATGATTATTATTGTCTTTATCTTATTTTATTTTTGATAAGTACAAATTTTAATTTTTATAATTACAAATTAGACTCATAAATAACTTTCAATGTAGCTCTTCCGTTTTTTTTGTTAGGCGAATTGACAATATTCATATTAATATCAAAATAAGAGATTATATAAAATTAACTTAATTATTAATGAAAACCAAAAGAGCTTGAAAGCTACAAACCCACCTAAATGAACTTGAACAGAACTTATTCAATGAATTTAAATAAAATATTTTATTTACTATTATCGTGAAAGCTACAAACCCACTTAAATGAAGTTGAATAGCACTTATTCAATCGATTTAAATAAAATATTTTATTTACTATTACCAATTTCCGTTGGTTTTATAAAACAAATGAAATAACCAATACAATCATTTGATGAGCAATTTGTGAATGCAATTCTTATAGAATAATTAGAATAGTAATTCTCCCGAAGTACATGATAAGTGAAGACTGAAATAAGGATTTTGAGCATAAAAATTTAGCTCATATGAAATCTGTTTCTAAGCCCTGGAGACGCTTTAATACATTAGAAAAATTATCCATGGAATAACAGCATAAACTAAACAGCTTATCCATTTTTTATATATTTTATAAATCAAACTGAAACTATATAGTATAGAATGTTGTAATAACCTAGAATCCTGGTTTACTTCTCCGGCGGTTAAGCTCCCTGAGAGAAAGGAAAAGTGGATCTGTCCAAAACAATATTTCAGTGGACTTAGTGATCCATGTGTTTGTTAAATGGCTTAAACCCTAGATTACCTTACTCTGACCTACCTGAAACCTCATCCCAAAAGAATCTGCACTGGCTGACTCTTGTTTTACTAACTAGGGTTTTGTAGGACCTCTTCCATCCGCGGCTCTAATAGATGCGGATGGACGTTACATATGCAATTATGATGTCCGTACCATCACTGCGACTAGAGCAAATGGATATGTGATGTCTAATCTCCGAGATAGGAAAGTTAAATTTGCTGACATCTACTGAAGTGTTATGTAAATTGGAAGAGAGGCAGGCCGAACAGAATAGGAAAAACAATATCCATGGATTCGATATTGCATTACTGTTGTCGGACAGTGTTAGCTATCTCTACACAATCTGTTTGGAGCATAAATAGATTTCTGAGGTCATTCGACCTTTCTAAAAACGTTATCTTATCTTTAAAAAATATTTATTGAAATAATTATTAGAAATTTTTTGATAATATAATGGTGAATTTTATATAATTTGAAATGTGTTTTTCAATATATAAATTAATTCACCAGCCTAAAAAAAATTAGGCACCTAGATTTTTTAGAGTGTACAATTTATAAAGATCCATGAGGTCCGTGCATGTTGGCCCCACGTACTTGCACATAAATAATTGGAATAGGAGCTTTTAGAAAGTTAGTGCTTGTGCAAATAAAAGGCGTTGGTACCTTTTGTAAGTGGGTGGTTGTTAAATTACATTAAAGAGATGGTGAAGTCTAATGAACCAATTATATTTAGGGGTAGAATATTGTTTAAATGAGTAATGGATGGAAGGAAAAATTATTAATATAGGGAAAGTGGTGATTATATATTGGTATGTATAATGTTAATCTATATATTATAATAATTCTAGTTATACTATTTATAATTGTAGTTTTATTACCTATAATTCTAGTTATACTACCTATATAAGTAGCAACATATAAAGACGTTTTTAGAATTTTGTATAATTTTCCCAATTATAATTTCTATTTAAACTAAGTTTTGTTTCATGCTTATAACTTTTTTATGAAAAGAAAAGAAGAATAGCAAAGCTGAAAATAGTTTCTCTCTCTCAAAAACATTTTTTTGTGTGCTTCTTTTATACTAATGTTCTATTATTTTTATCTTTATATTGATGTTGAATATATGATTGATCTATTATTTTTACTTTATGTTGATGTTGAATATATTTATGTTGCATATTATTTTACCCTTGTTACATGGTTCTCTCAATTTAATCTGAAGAAAATGTTAATATATCAATGATTAAAGTTAATAATTCTATTGGCCAAAGTTTTCAATAGAGAATTTTGTCAAATAAATAGCTTGAATTTCTCATACTATAAAGTTTAATTTTGTTTATATTTATGAAAACGAACTTTTGATAATATTTCACCAATATATTGTTCCTTGGATAATTTATTGCCTCATCTCGACAACACTTTATAGTGCATCCTAATTATAATAGGACCAACATTTATATCACAAATCAATGTTGGACACTTATTGTAAGACACAATGGCAATATGTTATGACATCCAATTTTGTACTTTGTTACATGTAGCAAATTTGTAACTTTTATAAATGATTTTTTTCCATCTCAATAAACTATTACAAAAAATTCCTCCACTCACATGTTAAAAAAACAATAAAATAAAAATAAAGCAAATAATAATATATATAATTATTTTTAATAATCAAAAATTATAAAATTTTATAGTCAAAAATTATATTTTTCCCTTTTTTTTAATTAATTATATATGTATATGTATATACTTATTTTTTAGTTTATGAATTGTTTTACTTATTATTTTTTTAATAGTTTTATAAATGAATATGGAGTTTAGAATATATATATATAATATATGTTTAGAAAAATCCAATAAAAGGAGATAATAGTGTTATGTAAGTCTATTGTGGTAGGATATATGTAATTAATATTAATAAAATTAAAACACATGGTGTACAAGATTGGGTTGTGAATTTGTTTTCTTTGTTATATTGTGATTGTTCTTTTTCCAATATTCTTTCTTATGGTGATTTACAATAAATCTTTATTAATTCAACTTAATTCTTATTATTGTTACAATTAAATTGGTTTAGTTTTAAATATAATTTTTTTTGTTTAGCATAAGCAATTTTTAACAAAGAATTACAACAAAAATTAAAAGAAATATATAATTTAGATGAATTAAAATTTACATTTTAAATTTATATGTTCTTATTTTTTATATTAATAGATGAAATTTCAAATATTGCTATCTTGCATCTCTAAATCTATATTTACCCTTTCACAATTATGTAATACAATTATAAAATTATCATATAAATTATCTAATAACAAATAACATCATAGATCATATTGAAAAAAATAATAACTATCTACATAGTAGAATTAATAAAACAATGTTAGTATATATATCATATATCTTTTCATTCTCGAATTAATTGCATAGGTTGTACATATATTGTTATAACTCTAGAGTTTTAGGTTTTATTTTGAAATTTGCAATTACTTTAAATACACTATTAGTTATTTTTCTGAAATGGTACTTAATGTTGTAATTTTAAAAATTAAAAGTGATATAGAATATTGAGTTACAAAAAAATATATTCAATACTTACACAATAAATAAATAAATAAATAATATATATATATATATATATATATATATATTAATATATATATATATATATATATATTAACATTCAACTAATAAGTAGTGAGATTCATGTGCCCTTTCTCCTAGTTAGGAGAGGCATGACAATCATAGATGGTTGTGGTTGTTTCAAAGAAGCCAAGAAACAGAATAATTTCAAACTTCCTCTATATTCCACTTTTGATTTCTTTAATTTTTATTCCACTCTAACAGTTTTGATTATATAAACAATTATTATATTGCAATTAATAGAGACATAGTATATAATGTCAATGTTAAATGTTTTAAGCTTACATAAACATGTTCAAATGTTTGTAAAAGTGTGCATACAAATATTGAAATGTTTATATTAAATGTTAAATTTTACAAAAAATTAACATCTCCCCTATACTAGCCCAATAGTATATCTCATAGAAATTCTTCAAATTTACTTGGGATTTTAAAGATTTATAAGTAGTTTTATCCACTTTTATATATAAACCACTAAATCCTTATTTGAAAAAGAAATAAATAATGATTAAACAAAATTTTCTATCATGATTTTCAATTACCTTTCTAAATTATCAACAAGAAATATTAAACAAAATTTAGTATGAACATTTTCAATTACCTCTCTAAAATTGTCAAAAATCTTATATTGTAATCCAAATGGATAACCTAACTTTCAATTAAGAACCTAGGGCATCAATCTAAAATCTTATAAATATTATCTTTTACAGGATTCTCGTTGAGGGATACAGGTGGATAATCAAATTTCAACATTAAAATTTTAGCTAGATACACTAACTTAATAAGAGAATTTGGAAATTTAGATAGTATATTTAAACTTTGAGTTAAAGGTCTTTTATAAGAAATTCATCAAAGAAAACACTCAATACTGAAAACTTGCCAATTTCATTACCAAAGGTTGCAATTTATGCACTAGTTGAGCCACAGATCGAATTGTAACTTCGCCCACTGAAATTTGTTTCCTACTTACTCTTGCCAGCTATCCATCTACCACAGACTAACGAATAGTCATCTTCGTTGTTATTAATATCCTGACACCTCCCCTTAATCACGACCTACATGTTAACCTTCCTAATGGTCTAAATCTCAGCTAGGGCTACAACATAATTTGGATTATCAACAACACACAACTTACTTATGCACATTTCAAATTTATCCTTTCCAAGAGGCTTGGTGAATATGTGAGCCACATTTTCATTTATATTACAATATGATAAGTCAATTTTTTATTACAAATTTTGTCTTAGAAAATGATGTTCTATGTGAATGTGCTTTGTCCTTGCATGATATATAGGATTATTTGCCAATTTCATAGTGCTTTGATTGTCACATATGATTACTGTAGGTGCCTATTTATATCTCCAACATCTTCAAGTATCCTTCTAAGCCATAAGGCAGCTATCCATCTACCACAGACTAATGAATAGTGATCTTTTTTGTTGTTATTAATATCCTCACACCTCCCCTTAATAACGACCTACATGTTAATCTTCCTACTGGTCTAAATCTTAGCTATGGTTACAGCATAATTTGGATTATCTACAACACACAACTTACTTATACACATTTCAAATTTATCCTTTCCAAGAGGCTTGGTGAATATGTGAGCCACATTTTCATTTATATTACAATATGATAAGTCAATTTTTTTTATTATAAATTTTGTCTTACAAAATGATGTTGTGTGTGAATGTCCTTTGTCCTTGCATGATATATAGGATTATTTTCCAATTTCATAGTGCTTTGATTGTCACATATGATTATTGTAGATGTTTGTTTATTTCTCCAACATCTTCAAGTGTCCTACTAAGCAATATTGCTTTGCACGTAGCACTGCATAATGCTTTATAGTCAGCTTCAATGGATGACATGGAAATTTTTGGTTGTTTGTTGCTGCTCCATGATATTGGCCTTGAACCTATATTGAAAACATATCCAGTAGTAGATTTCCTATCATCTTGATTTCCAGCCCAATCAGAATGAGAATAACCTTCCAACTCAACATCTAATTCATTAGTATATATAATACCAAAATTAAGTGTTCCTTTTAGATATTGAAGGACTTTCTTTGCTACTTTCGAGTGGCTTTCACAAGGTTTAGCCATGAACTAACTATGTATGCTCACAAAATATGCTATATCCAACATGGTAATGGTGAGGTAGTTTAGACTTCCCGCCACTTGAGGATACAATGTTCCATTCAAGTCTTTGGTTCCATCATTACTATAAAATTCGACATTTTGTTCTAAAGGAGTAGATATCACCTTACATTCAATAATATTGAATATTTTAAGGATTTCCTTGTATACTTTCTTTCTGTGATTAATGTCTTTCCTAGTTCCCTCCAAACTTTAGGACCTAAACATTAATGCAATTGAGGAAGGTCCTTCACCTCGAAGTGACAACTACATTTTAATTTATTCAATCAACTTGGATGCATTTCTTGTTATGATAAGATCATCAACATATATAGATATCAAAGAAACATTCCCATCTTCATCTTCCTTGACGTACAAGTTAGGATTATTTTTACTTCTCATAAAAGGAAGAATCAATTTTAACATACCCAAATCTTGGTGCTTTTTTCAAACGAAATAAAGCTTTCTTAACCTCCAAACCAAATTCTCTTGTTCTTGTTTTAGAAATCCTCGAGGCTGAACCAAATAAGCTTCTTTTAACTCACCATTCAAAAATGCAAATTTCACATCTAACTAATGCATTTTCTAATTATATGTTGTAGCTAATACAATCATGATTTTAATTGTATTCAACTTAGCTACAGGTGTAAAAGTATCTTTGTCACGTTCCCATCGATAAATAAGTAATAAAAAAAAAAATTCTTTATACAAGGCTTATTTACTTTAATCCACCTATCTACTCATGAAGGGAAACATATATTCAAAGCCATCATTAATAAGTGTTATGCGCTCTATCATATAAATCAAACCTTAACAATACATATATCATTCTCCTGACGTAATACTATAAGGTTTTATCGTTGATAACCTATGGGAGTTTAATGTTAGGTCACGGTCGGATTGCCACCGGGTTGTTCCCTAACCAGCTCCGGCGCCAGGTGGTTGCCGGAAACTTAAACCATCTCACCAACCCTTGTCCAGGTGGCATAAATCCAGCGTGAAACCATGTGACTTCTCGGTTGACCCACTGTGGGTTTTCGTGCTAGGCTCCCGCTTGAATGGACGATAGAGATTCATTTCTTACATCTGAGGGCTCAGGTTCGCCCAAGGGTTTGGTGGGTGATTCATATACCACCGGGTCTTTTGGTTTGGTTCATTTGTACAAGTCTGGTGAGGCCGAATACTTCCCCAGCTCGGCGGTCCTCCTCTGCAATGCCCATCAGGTTTTTACCTCGCTGCTACAGGCATTATACCACTGTTGTCGCCATGCATATTGCCTATTCTTCAACTGTTCGTGTATGTGAATACAACGCATTCGATTTCTAAGAACTTATTGGTTTGTATTAACTGCTCATGAGCTCATTACGGTGTGATTGTTAATGTGCAAGTGGGTTCACATCATCGGCCTTCAACCGCTTGCGGATGAATATGCTGTCTCAAAGCGTGCACAGGTATGTTCTCTTACCGAAGTTTAATGATTTTCCCCTATTTGGTGAAGGTTTACACATCAAGATTGGATTAGCATTGTCCTTTTTGGCTAGAGAAGTGTCTCATGGCGCTCTTTGTTTTTATGTGTCTCAGGTTCTGCAATCGTTCCAAACCCTAGGTTATGATTTGCAGTCGGCCACTTCATGCCGGAACCTGTATTTCATTTAATTTATTCGGGCTTGGGTAGAATGTGGCTGCTGGCATATATGCTGATTGTTGTATGTACATTTCGTTAAGGGTTTGCGGCCTCCGTGCCTGAACCGGTTTGAGTTGAAGTCTATATATTTTCCCAAATTGTTTTCCATGCTTTTAAACGTTTAATAGGACTTCTCAGCTCATCATTTTTTGCTTATGAGGACTTATAAGGCACTTATCGGTTCTCTGGTTCTTCAATACACATTGTTTTTGCTGTACCCATTAGGGGTTAATCATCTCACTTAATGTTATTATATTTCCTTTATTCCTCAGTGGATACGCTGTTTACGTTTCTATGCTCTATCGATTTGTATTCGAAGGCCGTCATTGCCTTACACGCCATCAATCTGGTTTATAATAATATGCCTTCAGCTCATTTAATGCTCAGTTTAATGTTGTTTTTTTGATTAACAATGAGTTAATCCGCTATAGGGTTTACTAAGCAGTCAGATGCATTGTTTCGTTACATGGTTTATTATACAGTCATATGCCTTTGAATCCCTACAGGGTTATTATGCAGTCATATGCATTTGATTCATTAGAGGGTTAATACGCATTCACATGCATTCATTCATTACAGGGTTTATTAAACTAGGTACAGGACCGTTTACCCATGACTGTGATGTGTTCTGAACTGATACAATATTTAACTTTCAGTTATTATTTGCAAGGGTTTACTGGTGCGTCTAGCCAGCGTATCAACATAAACACAGTTGATTTTCTTTCGTACAAGTTTTAAATTATAATGATATACTCAAACCCTCAACACAAGGGTCTAGCTTGTTTCTTGTTTATTTACTGCTTCGTTATCAATATTAACAGTACTGGTATTTCAACTATGTCTCTCTACTGTTCTGACAGTTTCAAATGCGTCTTTTACTGTTATGGCTAGGCGCCATGCCGTAGCTAAGAACCGCGCCATGTCATACTGTTTATTTATATTGTTTATAATTATCTTGCACCACTACTGTGGTCTTACAGGACCACACTAGGGTTTCGTATTGTTATATATTTAAATAACTTGAATTGTTTACAGCAGATGATTATCTCATTACTGTCTTAAATAGCTAATTTGCAGGTGTTTATTTGAGCTATACGTACTGTTTCTATTTTACAGACAACTACTGTTATTTTCTCTTTGCGTCTAGGTAATTAAGAGAAACTCAGATTCAATAGTATTCTATCTATGAACTTCAGTATTTTGTTTACCGTTGTATAATTTTGTAAATAGCTCGTACCTGGTCAATCAGTTACAGGAGTTCTTACTTCAGAAGTACACCTGCAATCATACTTGCTCTTATCCTCCCAACCTTGAGATCCACGTCACATTGGATTCTCCCCCCGAGCTGTCTTGTAGGCCTGCAGCCCTCAACAAGACTCATGCACCTCTGTGCTTGGGTTATCTGGTCTTTACCAGACTTAACCCTCTTTCTTTCTCTTTCCTCTCTTGGAATCTTTCTTTCCCTCCCAGGACTTTTCCTGTGTGAGAGGTAGTTTTTCAGTTTCATAACTGATTCTTTTCCTTTAAAAATCCTCCATCAAGAGGCTGCCAGCATTTCAAGATATATATCCAAATATATTAAATTTCATAAATAAATAATGTCATAAAGTAAACAATAATTAACAAATCACATTAGTTTCTTACCACAGTAACATTCCATATTTACATGTTACCCGGGGTCATCACATCTCCCCCCCCTGGGATTGGACATCGTCTCGATGTCTATTCCCTTTAAATAAGTCTGGGTAAACTTTTCTAATGATTTCCTCATCTTCCCAAGTAGCCTCCTCAGGCCCATAGTGCTGCCACAACACTTTAACTTGGGTAATAACCCGTTTCTGCAGCCGCACTTCTCTCCGGTCGAGAATGCTCTGTGGTTCGAACATAACCTCGCCTTCCAATTCGACCCGAACATCTTTCCATTTGATCACATGTTTAGGGTCATATACATATTTCTTTAGAACGGAAATGTGGAAAACATTATGAATCTTAATCTGACTTTGCAAGGCGAGTTGGTAAGCCACCGACCCCACTCTAGCCAAGATCTGAAAAGGTCCAAAGTACCGAGGAGCCAGCTTGGCGCATCCGCTCCATTGCAGTGTGCTTCTTCTGGCTTGGATCCTCACAAGCACATGGTCACCAACCTGATATTCTTTGAATCTTCTTTTTCTGTCCGCAAAACTTTTCTGTCTGTCCTGTGCAGCCTTTAAATTGGCACGCACCCTTTTCACCATGTCTTCCATTTCTTTAAGCATTTCAGGACCCAAACTCAGGTTATCCTCAGGTCCACTCCAACGTGAGGGTGTGTGGCATTTTCACCCATACAAGACCTCAAAGGGACTTAGCTGTGTTGACGTGTGATATCCGTTATTATATGCGAATTCGACCAGGTGTAAATACTCTTCCCATTGGTTTGGTTTCAACATCGCATACGCCCTCAACATATCTTCCAACACCTGATTCACTCGCTCAGTTTGACCATCGATCTACGGGTGATAGGCCATGCTAAAGTTCAGCTGAGTTCCCAACTTAGTGAACAATGTCCTCCAAAAAGTGGATGTGAACTTTACATCACAGTCTGATATAATTACTTTCGGCAGTCCATGCAATCGGAACACATTTTGCATAAAAAGATGAGCAATTTGCACCACCTTATAAGTGGACTGCAAACGTATGAAGTGTGCCACTTTACTCAACTTATCAACCACCACCATAATGGAATCATTGTTTTCTTTGTTCGTGGCAACCCAGTTATGAAATCCATGGAAATGGTTTCCCATTTCCACTCCGGAATAGGCAGAGGATGTAACAGCCCTGCGGGATGCAGATGTTCTGCCTTAATCTGCTAGCATTCCAAACACCGCGCCAAATACTCAACTACCTACTTCTTCATTCCTGGCCAATAATATCCCTTCCCAAGTGCAGTGACCATCTTTTGGTATCCTGGGTGGCCAATGTAGTGGATGATATGGAACTCATCCAAAATCAGATTCTTAAGGTCATTCGAGTCACATACATACAATTTTTATTAAAATACAACATTCCCACACCATCTAGTGTATATCCTTGCTATAATCTTCCATTAGCTGATTGTTGTACCTGCTGTTTTAATTGTTGGTATTCAACATCTTGACTTGCTGCTGTTTTTATTTTCTCAATCAGTGAGTTTCGCCACTTGCTGACTGAAAGTTCACATAAACATTGTACCTTTCAACTTAATGCATTAGCCACCCGGTTTTCTTTGCCTTTTAAATGCTTAATCTCGAAATTGAATCCACTTAGGAAATCTGCCCAACGACCTTGTCTTGCATTCAGGGTAGGTTGGCTGAAGTAATTTGTCAAACTGTGGTGATCTGTTAACAACAGAAATTTCCTCCCTAGGAGGTAATGTCGCCACATTTTCAGCACATGAATAATAGCTGCTAACTCTAGATCGTAAGCATAATATTTCTGCTCATGTTCTTTCAGTTTTCTCGATTCATACGCAATTACTTTCCTTTCGTGCATTAATACTCCTCCCACACCCTCCTTACTTGCATCGGTACACACCACGTAATCCTTATTAGGATAAGCTATACTCAAGATGGGTGCAGTGGTGAGTAAATGCTTCAACCGATGAAAGCTCTGCTGACATTCTGGTGTCCACTTAAATACCTTCCCTTTTTTCTGTAAAGAAGTGATAGGGTAGGCTATCCTTGAGAAACCTTCCACAAATCTCCTGTAATAGCCAGCTAGTCCCATAAAGGATCTGATATCAGCTACATCCTTGGGTATGGGCCATTCCATAATAGTCTTTATCTTCTCAGGATCTACTGCAATTCCTTCTTTAGTAATCACATGGCCCAAATATTGGATTTCCTCTTTGAAAAAGTCACATTTACTAAACTTAACGTATAGCTAATGTTCTCAAAGAGTTTGCAACACCATCCTAAGGTGCTCTTCGTGTTCCTCTTGGGAACGAGAATATATCATAATATCATCGATAAATATCAGCACGAATTTGTCCAAAAACCTGTGAAACATGTTGCTCATCAAACACATAAAGGTGGCAAGTGCATTGGTCAAACCAAAAGGCAACACCACAAATTCGTAGTGTCCGTAGCGTGTTCTAAAGGCAGTTTTGGCAATGTCCTCTTCTTTCATCCTCATCTGATGATAACCAGATCACAAATCAATCTTGGGAAATACTTTTGCCCCCTTCACTTGATCAAAGAGTTCATCTATCCGAGGCAAGGGGTATTTGTTTTTGATCGTGAGCTTATTCAGCGGACGATAGTCTATGCACATACGGAGAGTTCCATCTTTCTTTTTAACAAATAATACTGGAGCTCCCGACGATGATACGCTGGGGTGGATATAGTTCTTATCCAATAGCTCTTGCAGCTGCATTTTTAATTCTGTCAACTCTGGTACGCTCATTCGGTACGGTGCCCATGACACCGATGCTGCTCCTGGTGTTAGCTCTATAGTGAAATCTATATCCCTTTTTGGGGACAGTCCTGGTACCTCTTCAGGAAAAACATCCGCAAATTCCTGTACTACCGGAATATTGTCCAGTGCAAATGTTTTGTCTTTTTGGTTTGCATAACCAATTGAATGGCATAAATCTGAAATTTCTTTTTGAGACATTTAGCTACCTGGGAAGTAGTAATAGGTCGGATTTGTACAGGGTGTTTAATCCCCTGCAAATCCTACTAATTTCCCAAGTCATCCTTATAATAGATGGTTTTGGTCTTGCAGTTTACCAATGACCAATGTTTTTCCAGCCAAGCCATAGCAATCAGGATGTCGTAGGAACCCAATGGAAGTACATTCAGGTCTGTTGTTATTGGCTGTCCAGCTATGCTTAAGGAGAAGTTACTAATTTTACCTAAGACTCATCTCTTAGCTCCCATAGCTAGCTGTATGAGCCATGGATTCCTGAACCTTTCAGTTGGTAACTTACACTGTTTTACTATTTTTGGGCTAACATAACTTAAAGTAGCTCCTGGGTCTATAAGAACAGTTATAGAAAGATTTGAAATTTTACCTTCAAACTCCACCATGGTCGGCTGGTATTCTACTTGTCGATCATCCAAGGCCGCGTTAATCCTGGGTACGCTGCACGCCACTTCCCCAACAGTCGATGCTTCGTGGATCTGAGATATCTGGTCCACTCCTTTACATTGCGGGTAGTTCTTCACATAGTGCGGTCCTCCACAACCCCAACATTGGACTGGAGGTTTGGTCATCCCTTCAATATCAGACCTGGCAGGTGGTTCACTAATTCTACTTTCACTTGGCTTAGTTTGGAAAGTACTCTTTGTTATATTTCTGTTAATCTACCCCTTACCAGCACCCTTGCTACCATTACCACAACTCCCTTTATTATTACCAGCAACTCTGTTACCCTTTCTTTCATTCCATCTTTTGTTTGAAATGTCTCCTTTCTGTTTGTTCTGCTGGTAACAGATTCTTGCCTTACGAATCGCCTCATCCATTGTTCCGGGATTGTCAAACTCAATTCGTTCTCTTATATAGGCTGGTAAGCTGGTCACAAACGTCTGCACCTTGGCCTTCTCCTCCTTGATATATGGCACATAGCGAAGCACAGAAGTGAAGCGGTTAATGAACTCGTCCATAGACTGCTGTCCTAGCCGTAAATCATGGAATTCTCGTGCCTTCTCATCATAGAAACGCTCGGTTAGATATCTCTCCTTGAAGTATTTCTGAAACTTTTCCCATGTTATGTTCTGCTCACTCACCCCTTTTACAATCTTAGTTTCTTCCCACCACAGGGTTTCTTTACCTTGTAGCTGGAAGATGGCCAGCTGCGCCTTCAGATTCTAATCATACTCATACAGCTGGAAATACTTGTTCATGTTAATTAACCAAGCCTCTGCCGCTTCTTCCTGCTCCCCATTGAAATGTGGAGGTTTAATTTTCTGGAATTCCCCTTGTAATTCCATTTTCTGTCGCTTTGAGGTCTGTTGCTCTAATACGTTGTCAGAATGATCCTCCTTTTCCTCTGAGATTTCAGGTGCAGTTGGGTAATTTCGTTCTTCAGTTGCCCTTTGCTGTTCTGCACTGGGGTTGGCTAACGGTGGATTTTGTTTGTCCGACAAACTCTTCAGTATTCTTTCCTGCTCCACTGTCAATCATGCATTGTCTTCTCGCAGACGTGCCATCTCATTTTTCAATTCTTGAACAGATTCTAATATCGCCAGATTGGTACTACGTGTCTACTCACCAAGCCGTACCCACAGCTCTCGATTCTCCAGAAGAATGCTGTCAGCTCCCTGCATTTCCTCTACTTTTATTGTTGACTGTTAGCTGAATTAATTCTTCCTCATATATATAAGATGATATTCCATGCAGCTGGATCTTACTGCTCCAGAGGCCACAGTATTGAAACCTCCGCTCTGATACCACATTGTCACATTCCCATCGATAAATATGTAATGAAAAAAAAAAAATTCTTTATACAAGGCTTATTTACTTTAATCCACCTATCTACTAAGGAAGGGAAACATATATTCAAAGGCATCATTAATAAGTGTTATGCACTCTATCATATAAATCAAACCTTAACAATACATATATCGTTCTCCTGACGCAATACTATAAGGTTTTATCGTTGATAACCTATGGGAGTTTAATGTTAGGTCATGGTCGGATTGCCACCGGATTGTTCCCTAACTAGCTCCGGCACCAGGTGGTTGCCGGAAACTTAAACCATCTCACCAACCCTTTGCTAGGTGGCATAAATCCAGCGTGAAACCATGTGACTTCTCGGTTGACCCGCTGTGGGTTTTCGCGCTAGGCTCCCGCTTGAATGGACGATAGAGATTCATTTCTTACATCTGAGGGCTCAGGTTCGCCCAAGGTTTTGGTGGGTGATTCACATACCACCGGGTCTTTTGATTTGGTTCATTTGTACAAGTCTGGTGAGGCCGAATACTTCCCCAGCTCGGCGGTCCTCCTCTGCAACGCCCATCAGGTTTTTACCTCGCTGCTATAGGTATTATACCACTGTTGCCACCATGCATATTGTCTATTCTTCAACTGTTCGTGTATGTGAATACAACACATTCTATTTCTCAAAACTTATTGGTTTGTATTGACTGCTCATGAGCTCATTACGGTGTGATTGTTAATGTGCAGGTGGGTTCACATCGTCGGCCTTCTACCGCTTGCGAATGAATATGCTGTCTCAAAGCATGCACAGGTATGTTCTCTTACCGCAGTTTAATGATTTTCCCCTATTTGTTAAAGGTTTACACATCAAGATTGGATTAGCATCGTCCTTTTTGGCCGGAGAAGTGTCTCATGGCGCTCTCTGTTTTTATGTGTCTCAGGTTCTGCAATCGTTCCAAACCCTAGGTTACGATTTGCAGTCGGCCACTTCATGCCGGAACCTGTATTTCATTTAATTTATTTGGGCTTGGGTAGAATGTGGCTCCTGGCATATATGCCGATTGTTGTATGTACATTTGGTTAAGGGTTTACGGCCTTCGTGCCTGAACCGGTTTGAGTTGAAGTCTGTATATTTGCCCAAATTGTTTTCCATGCTTTTAAACGTTTAATAGGACTTCTCAGCTCGTCGTTTTTTGCTTATGAGGACTTATAAGGCACCTATCGGTTCTCTGGTTCTTCGATACACATTGTTTTTGCTGTACCCATCAGGGGTTAATCATTTGGCTTAATGTTATTATATTTCCTTTATTCCTCAGTGGATACGCTGTTTACGTTTCTATGCTCTGTCGATTTGTATTTGAAGGCCGTCATTTCCTTATATGCCATCAATCTGGTTTATAATAATGTGCCTTCAGCTCATTTAATGCTAAGTTTAATGTTATTTTTCTGATTAACAATGAGTTAATCCGTTATAGGGTTTACTAAGCAGTCAGATGCATTGTTTCGTTACATGGTTTATTATACAGTCATATGCCTTTGAATCGCTACAGGGTTATTATACAGTCATATGCATTTGATTCATTATAGGGTTAATACACATTCACATGCATTGA
The DNA here is from genome assembly GCA_000404065.3 of Pinus taeda. Taxonomy (NCBI): domain Eukaryota; kingdom Viridiplantae; phylum Streptophyta; class Pinopsida; order Pinales; family Pinaceae; genus Pinus; species Pinus taeda. The sequence goes on from APFE030249571.1 coordinate 23,175, forward strand.
TTCATTGCAGGGTTTACTAAACTAGGTACACGGCCGTTTACCCACGACTGTGCTGTGTTCTGAACTGATACAATATTTAACTTTCAGTTATTATTTGCAAGGGTTTACTGGTGTGTCTAGCTGGTGTATCAACATAAACACAGTTGATTGTCTTTCGTACAAGTTTTAAATTATAATGATATACTCAAACCCTCGACACAAGGGTCTAGCTTGTTTCTTGTTTATTTAGTGCTGCGTTATGAATATTAACAGTACTGGTATTTCAACTATGTCTCTCTACTCTTCTGACAGTTTCAAATGCGTCTTTTATTGTTTTGGCTAGGCGCCATGCCGTAGCTAAGAACCGTGCCATGTCATACTGTTTATTTATACTGTTTATAATTATCTTGCACCACTACTCCGGTCTTACAGGACCACACTAGGGTTTCGTATTGTTATATATTTAAATAACCTGAATTGTTTACAGTAGATGATTATCTCATTACTGTCTTAAATAGCTAATTTGCAGGTGTTTATTTGAGCTGTACGTACTGTTTCTATTTTACAGACAACTACTGTTATTTTCTCTTTGCATCTAGCTAATTAAGAGAAACTCAGATTCAACAGTATTCTATCTATGAACTTCAGTATTCTGTTTACCGTTGTATAATTTTGTAAATAGCTCGTACTTGGTCAATCAGTTACAGGAGTTCTTACTTTAGATGCACACCTGCAATCATACTTGCTCTTATCCTCCCAACCTTGAGATCCACATCACGTTGGATTCTCCCCCCGAGCCGTCTTACAGGCCTGTAGCCCTCAACAAGACTCATGCACCTCTGTGCTTGTGTTATGTGGTCTTTACCAGACTTAACCCTCTTTCTTTCTCTTTCCTTTCTTGGAATCTTTCTTCCCCCTGTCTGTCGCAACAGCCCAGGGGTTTTCCCTCCCAGGACTTTTCCTGTGTGAGAGGTAGTTTTTCAGTTTCATAACTGATTCTTTTCCTTTAAAAATCCTCCATCAAGAGGCTCCCAGCATTTCAAGATATATATCCAAATATATTAAATTTCATAAATAAATAATGTCATAAAGTAAACAATAATTAACAAATCACATTAGTTTCTTACCACAATAACATTCTATATTTACATGTTACCCGGGGTCATCACAATCTTCATAATCAATTCACTCTTTTTTTGAATATCCTTTTGCAACCAATCTAGATTTATACTTATCAATACTTCCATAAACATTAAACTTGGATTTATACAACCATTTTCATCCAATGGGAACTTTACTTTTAGGCAATTTTGTCAATTCCCATGTGTCATTCTGCATTATAGAGTTATATTCTTAATTCATTGCATCTCTCCATTCTTCATATTCTTTAGCTTCATCATAGCTTGAAAGTTCTACAACATTCATAACAAAATACATTAGTGCATAATCTCTATACCTCATAGGTACGTGATGACCTTTTTGGAGTTTTACTTCTTTCATCTTATTATTGTTCCTATTCAATAATTGTATCTATTTTGGAATAATCATTATTATTATCAGTATTTTGGAATAATCAAGTCATTATTATTCTATCTTATTTATTTTTCATAATTGTTGAATTGTGGACAAGTGAAAAATAATTTTTATTCTATAAAGTTGCAATCAAATCATTTTTATTTTCTCTATCTTATTTTATTTTTCATAAATAAAAATATTAAATTTAGTAGGTACAAATTAAATTTGTATCAAATACAGAGTCATAATAACTTTCGATATGGTTCTTCAATAAATTTTAGTTTTGCTGGCGTGTTTTTAAACTCATGTAACCTTATTTATATTAATATCAAAACAAGAGATTACATTAAATTAACTTGGTTGTTACTCAAATCCAAAAGAGCCTGAAAAGCTACAACCCATCTAAATGAATTTAAGTTATTCAATGAGTCAAAATAAAATATTTTACTTACTATTACCAATTTCCAAATTGGTTTTGTAAAACAAATTGGCAATCAGTTGATGAGCAATTTGTGCACGCAATTCTCAGAGAAGAATTAGAATAGTAATTCTCGAGATGTACCATCACTGCGATGAAAGAAAATGAATATGCGATGCCTGTTCTCCGAAATAGGAAAATTAAATTTGCTGACATCCACTGAAGGGGTATGTATATGGGAAGAGTGACAGGCCGAACAGAATAGAACAATCAATATCTATGGATCAATCAATATCCATGGATCGGCTATTGCATTAATGTCGTCGGACAGTTTTAGCTAACTCTACACAATCTGTTTGGACCATAAATAGATTTCTGAGGTCTACACAATCTGTTTGGACGATAAATAGATTTGTGAGATCTACAGAATTTGTTTGGACGATAAATAGATTTGTGAGGCCACTTGATAACGTTATCTTATCTGGAAAAAATAGTTATTGAAAATAATTTATAGAAAATCTGTAATAATATAGTGGTGAATTTTATATGGTTTGAAATGTATTAATATAGTGGTGAATCTGATATAGTTTGAAATGTGTTTTTAATATTTAAATTATAATGAGTATATAAATTGTGATTCATATATTTTAAAAACTGCAAAAATTATAGCAATTAAACTAACTATTTTATAATTTTTAAAATTATTTATTTTTATTTTAAAAAGAAATTATCAAACCAATGTACAAAAATACATTTTTTAAATCAATTATTGTTCATAGCATTTTTTTTTATTTCTTCTCTTCCTAATATGATGTACATAACAAAATTAGAACAATTGGTTGAGAAGCAGCCATTGTCTAATGCTCTGGCATATTTGATATTTCCTTGTTATTATGTAAATAATCTGATAAAACCTTTGGATCTCTCATTTTAAATGACTTAACTTTAACTGTTAAACTGTTTTATGTTTTATGTTTTTATATATATATATATATAGATAATATATTTTTTAATATATAAATAAATTATATTTTTTAAAAAATTTAAATACTTTTGCAACGATTGTTAATACTCCCCTTGAAACTTTCAATTCTCATTTAAAAAAAAAAGACAGTTAACCTGGGAGAAAAAGGTATAAAATAACAAAAAAAATAAACCATTTTATGTTCAATATCCAAAGTAATCTGGTATGTTTAGAACTAACACGTGGAACATGGATATTTTCTATGGTACTTATTAATACATTGATACATTGATAAGCGGGGTCCTCCGCAACGTGGATACAGATTTACATTTATCTACTATTGAATAGAATAAAAAATTGGTCCCCTTGTTTAATAATTTATTGCGTAAGAAACGAGGTACGTTCCTCGAGTCCATTCTTTCATCAATGTTTTTGATAAATTAATGAAAAATTTAATGGGAATGGAAAACTATTAAATCTATATTTATATGGATAGATAAACATAAATTTATTTTTACATTAAATTTTCAAGTATATGATGATGATAGTTAAAGTTTATTGAGACTTAATTTTGGTTTATGGGACCTAAAGAAACAAATTATTTAGTTTGATTTAACATTTTATTTTTCTGCTCAAAAAGTTTGGAGAGAAGCCTCCCAAGGTCACTATAATTTTGACACCCTAAAAATCGAGCAAGACACCCTAAAAACCTAGCAAGGTGAGCGTTGCAACAAAGATTATGATTATGAAACTGAGTTCTAATGTGGTTGTATGCTGGGCAGTCTAAGAGGAAGTGATTTTCATCCTTGATATTGATATTCTAGCAAAGATGGCACATCTTTTTTATGGATGATGTTTTAGGAACTCCCCAACTCATGAACTCCCCAACCACTAGTTTCACTATGGAGCTCATGAGAGTTCATCGATGGTGTTTTAGTAACTAACCAACAACCCTTTTCACTATGGAGCTCATGAGAATTCATTTCTTTTTTTTTGAACAATTTAGATTAAATGGACATATGCATTCAATTTTTTTATTATTATTATTCATTTTTTCTAATTTCAAACTACACATTAGAAAGGCAAGAAAAAGAAACTAAAAATAATTAAATAAATAGAAAAGCCTAAGCAAAATAATATCATAAAAGGAAAAAAAACAATAAAAAGAATTGCATGTTATCACACACAAAAAAGAAAAATCCAAAAATAAATAATTGAAAGAAGCATAAAGTGTCTAACAAGGACGGAAAATGTTAAATAAAAAAAAATGAGAAAAATAGAATAAAAAGAAGAATATTGATAATAACACAATAAAATAAAATAAAAAAATATTATAAAAAAACTAAAATGAAAATTAATACTAAAAATAATAAAATCAAATCATAGAATGTACGTCTCCCAACAATTTATTTATTTTTATTTTTACCACTACATAACCTATCCACCACTTATGGTGTTACCTAGTTGCAAACTTCAAGGAACATATCACTGAATAGATAATCATTTTAATGATACTTTTTTTTTTTTCCCACGTGGAGGTCCACCCAGTGCCCATAGGCTTACCCGTATTTGTTACCCTACTACCCTCACATGATCTACAATACTTCTGCAGTTTTTATTTATTGGCTTATTAGTTATGCTGGTACGTGGCCTCAACATGGTTGTCCTATCTCATTTATTGGTTCGGGGATCCCGCCGAGATCAACGGTGCACCTTTGCCTCCATGAATCAATCGGTGGCAGTCTCCTCAGTGTTGCCTCATCCGTGGTTTGCTGTGGGCGGTAACTCATTTGGAGGAAAAACCTCAGGCAAACCTGCTCCAGACCGACTATTTCCTTGGGAGGTCGATGTTGTTGGTGTGCAAAATCTGGTTGCTCTTGGTGTTTCGCCTCTTCCGAGTATTGACAGGCAAAGATCCTACAGGAGAACTTGCTTCTGTTCTTATCGTTTCAAACAATTTTGATGACCATAGAGTCTTTTACTGAAATTTTTAATCGGATTTCCCTCTCGCGTTTTCCTATGTCTCGCAGGGGTAGATGGACACTTACCTTGGTTGATTTGAGAAGAGGGGAGAGCCTACAACCTCAGCTGGGCCTTTCTCCTGCATAAGATCCACCATGGCGGCAGAGTTTCTCGTTGTATTTTCTTCAATTCTATTTAATGATAAGACTCTCGCTCTTGCCGACCATGTCTTAAGTTACTGTTCATTTTGTATAGGCGTTAAACAATGACAGGGTTTGGAGGGTGGTCATTATAATGCCAAGATTCGCCCTTGAAATTCTCTGTATATTATGGGTTTTGTGACTTTTCACCCTTGGAGGTGTTGTCGTACCTAGAGAGAACAAACCCCTTTTTTGTTTTATATGTAAATGGACATATATCGGTTGTTTTCCTCTGTATAACTTCACGGTTGAGGATTCGTTGTCTATGTGCTGGAGCCATTGCTTTCTTGGCTAAATCTCGGTACATTGACAATTATGAATTTTACATACATGGTTTTAGTTTGAATTTACAGTTCTCCTAATATTACTCCATTGTTTATTCTCGAGATCAAAATGTATATGCGCAGAGAGTTATGGTTATTGATAGATGTAGACTTGGGCCCTTTTTGGGTCATTGTAGAGCTTTCCTATTACGTTAAAAATTCCTCATTAATCTTGCAGAGAACTTTTCTTTGTTGTGACAATTGTACAAGGTTTTTTTTAATGCCTTTTAGCCCGAAACCTTACCACGGGTTGGGGATTATTCTGGTTAGGTCTTTGTTCGCAACTCTTACTGTGAAGATATACCCACTATCCATTCTCCAGAATTCACTTAGAGGTTTCCACCTCGAGGGTCTATAGATTGGTGAAAAAGGGTCTATCTTAAGCATTCGATCTCGGTCATTCGTATGGTCCCCTCAGGGTTCTTATTCCAGGTGACCTGGATGAGACCAAGGTTGTAAATCTTGTACACCTTTCAGTTTAGCAGTTCTTGATATAAACTTTTTCGGTAGTAATGAATTATTCCCATTTTTCGGTGCCTCTCCAGCAGCAAGGGTTGTATGGTTTGGTTCTCGGCTTACTATTTCTCCCCACACAGTTTGGGTTGTTTTTCTGTGTACTCTATTTTCTACATGAATCGTAATTCTTGTTTTCATGCATACATACTATGATGGTGATATTACCAACCTTTACCGCTTTTCGAGCGCGCTAGAATAGTCTTCATTTGAAATGAATGGTACATTCTTTGTATAAGGTGTTTTCTGTTGTCACCTTCATATATGCTACTGTTTTTTAAGTTCTCTTTTTAGAACTCTACTATGTTCAGATTGTCTTTCTATGGAATGGTACAACATTATGTATAAATCTTCTATTCTTTTATATGATATGCTACTATGCATAGCTTCGGGTTTTTTTTTATAAACTATTTTTGAAAGAAAGTTTGAACAGAATGTATATGATTTCACATTGTTCCCTGAATATGGAAGCTAGGCATCATTAACCTGTTTTCAATTCCTATTAATTTCGAAATGGCTAGAGCCGAGTTCTTTCTCTCAAAAAAAGAATCAAATTCATATAAAGGATGTTCAAGCACACCATAATAAATAAAAGGTTCAACTGTACAGTGGTATAGCCATAGTTATATTGTTCCCTGAACATAGGAATTACTGATTTTCCTAGCAATAAATACAAACATGGGTTCCTACAACAGTATAATATCTTATGGTGCTCTACTAGAAAAATATTCTATCAGCACCATCATCACATCCAAAAACATAGTATCAATAATTCATAGTCAGGAAATCATAATTTAACATAATATTTCATACCTGGTTGCTTTAATTAAGTATCTTCACAAAAAGAGATCACCTCTAGGTGCAGCTAGTCATTCCACCCAACTGCGAGATTGTCTTTCGAGAGCAAATCTCCCCCCTAGCTCTCTTGTAGGATCACAATCCGCAGCAAGAACGCTCACACAAAGTGCTTGGCTATTTGGTCCTCATGAGACTTAGCCTTCTCTTCTTCCTCTGCCTATCACTACAGCACAGATTTTCCTCTACCTCTCCCTTTTTCCCATGGAAGCCCTTCCAGTTAGGGGGAGGTACTTAAGGTTGCAAGTACAAGAACTAATTTTGTCCAACTTCCTCCTCAAGAAGTTACTAGCACATCAAGAAAACATTTCTTACTTAAAAGAAAAATAAAAGAATTATTAAATTTCAAACGATTAATATTGTTATATTCAGTTTGTCTCTTATTACAGTAAAATTAAATGTTTACATTTCCTTGGGGCATCACATCTCCCCCTCCTGGGATTGGACATCGTCCCGATGTCTTTTGACCATAAACAGCCTCGAGTAAGCTTGTTTCATAATCTCTTCATCCTTCGAGGTGGCCTCATCAGGCCCAAAGTGCTGTCACTGCACTTTAACTTGGGTAATAACTTGTCTCCGCAGCTGTACTTTTCTTTGGTCGAGAATGTTGAGCGGCCCGACTAAGACTTCTCCTTTCAGTTTGAATTGCACATGCAATATTCTAAATCAAGTTATTTTAAATAAAATATTTAGATTGGTCTACTAGAAATAACCCTTACCTGTATGTCCTGCCATCGGATCACATGTTTAGGGTCATAAATGTATTTTCTTAACACAGAAACATGGAAGACATTGTGGACCCGGATGTGACTTGGCAGGGCAAGCTCGTAAGCCACCAGCCCGATTCTTTCGAAGACCTGGAATGGTCCACAATATCGGTGTTCCAACTTGGCAAACCCACTCCACTACAATGAACTTTTCCTGGCTTGGATCATTACATAAACATGATCACCGATTTGATATTCCTTGAACCTCTTTTTCCGATCAAAAAAACTCCTTTGTCTATCCTGAGCAGCGTTTAAATTAGAGCGTACCCTTTTTATCATATCCTCCATTTCTTTAAGCATTTCCGATTCTAACCTCAATTTGCCTTCAGGTCCACCCTAGCTTGAGGGTGTGCGACATTTCCAACCATACAAGACCTCAAAGGGGCTCATTTGTAACGAGGTATGGTACTCTTTGTTGTATGCAAATTCAACCAAGTGTAAATACTCCTCCCATTGTGTCATTTGTTGCATTACATAATCTCTTAACATGTCTTCTACCACCTAGTTCACCCACTCTGTTTGTCCATCGGTCTGGGGGTGGTATGCTGTACTAAAGTTCAACTGTGTCCCCAATTCTATAAATAATGTCTTCCAAAAGGCTGATGTGAATTTTACGTCACGGTCTGAAATTATTGTTTTTGGAAGTTCATGCAATTTAAACACATTCTGCATGAAGATATGGGCAATCTGTATAGCTTTGTAGGTGGATTGCACTGGTATAAAATGTGCTGCTTTACTCAACTTATCTACCACCACCATAATAGAATCGTTATTCTTCTTTCTCTTAGGTAGTCCTGTTATAAAATTCATGGAAATGATTTCCCACTTCTATTCTGGAATAGGTAGTGGTTGCAATAAACCCACTGGATTCTGGTGCTCTGCCTTAATTTGTTGGCACTCCAAGCATCGTGCTAAATACTCGGCTACATTCTTCTTCATACCTGGCCAGTGATACTCTTTTCGAATCGCAGTGACCATTTTCTGATATCCTGGGTGTCAAGCATAGTGACTGATGTGAAATTCGTCCAAAATCAGATTTTTAAGACTGTTTTGACTAGGTACATATAGCCTCCTTTTATAATACAACATTCCAGCATCATGTATTTCATATCCTTGCTGATTTTTCTCACTGGTAGACTGTTGTACTTGTTGTTTTATCTGCTAGTATTCAACATCTTTTTCTGCATCCTTTTTTATCATTTCTTTGAAGGGGCTTTTCCATTCGCTGAAGGAAATTTTGTACAAACATTGTACTTTCAGACTTAAGGCATTCGCCACCTGGTTTTCTTTTCCCTTCAGATGTTTGATATCGAAGTCAAAACCACTTAGGAAATCTACCCAGTGCGTCTGTCTCATGTTTAAAGTGGGCTAGCTTAAATAATTGGTCACACTGTGGTGGTGTGTTAATAATAAAAATTTCCTCCCCATGAGATAGTGTTGCCACATCTTCAAGGCATGTATGATAGCTACGAGCTCTAGATCATAGGCAGAATATTTCTGCTCATGCTCTTTTAATTTCCTTCACTCATAAGCTATCACTTTACCTTCTTGCATCAACACACCTCCCACGCCCTCCTTGCTTCCATCGGTGCACACCACATAGTCTTTATTAGGACCGGCTATGCTCAAAATGGGCACGATGGTGAGTAGATGTTTAAGGTGCTCAAAACTTCTTTGACATTCTAGGGTCCATTTGAATGTTCTTCCCTTTTTCTAAAGGGAAGTGATAGGATATGCTACTCTTAAGAAACCTTCTACAAAGTGTCTGTAATATCCGACTAACCCCATAAAGGATTTGATATCCACTACATCCTTTGGTACAGGCCATTCCATTATGGTCCTTAACTTTTCAAGGTCCACTGCAATACCTTCCTTTGTGATTATATGGCATAAATACTATATTTCTTCTTTGAAGAAATCTCATTTGCTAAATTTAGCATATAACTGGTGTTCTCAGAGGGTTTGTAGCACCAACCTAAGGTGCTCCTTGTGTTATTCCATGGTATGGGAGTATATCAGTATATCATCAATAAATATTAGCACAAATCTCTCCAAATATCGATGAAATACACTGTTCGTTAAGCACATGAAAGTTGCAGGGGCGTTGGTTAACCCAAAGGGTAGAACCACAAACTCGTAATGCCCATACCTTGTTCTAAAGGTTGTTTTAGCTATGTCTTCCTCCTTAATTCTGATCTGGTGGTAACTTGTTCACAAATCGATCTTGGAGAATACTGTTGCACCCTTTACTTAATCGAAAAGTTCATTGATCCGAGGTAAAGGATACTTGTTTTTTACTATCAGTTTGTTCAGTTGTTGGTAATATATATACATGCAGAGGGTCCCATCCTTTTTCTTAACGAATAACACTAGAGCTCGCCATGGGGACACAATGGGGCGGATATAATTTTTGTCTAATAGTTCTTGTAGCTGCATTTCTAACTATGTTAACTCAAGTACACTCATCCTATAGGGTGCTCGAGATACCGGTGCTGCCCCCCGGTATCAATTCAATGGTAAAGTCTATATCCCTTTTAGGCGGCAGTCTGGGAATTTCTTCTGGAAACACATCTTCAAACTCTTTTATCACAGTGATGTTATCCAACATGGCTATTTTATCCTTTGAGTCAGCATAGCCCACTTGGATGGCATAAATCTGGCACCCCTTCCTAATGCATTTTGCTAACTGGAATGCAGTTATTGGATGAACCTGCACTAGCCGTTTGATTCCTTGCCTCTCTTTCCTAGCTCCCTGTTCATCCCGATAATAAATAACCTTCGTTTTGCAGTCAACTAATGACCAGTGCTTTTCCAACCAGGCCATACCAATTAGAACATCATCTGAACCAAGGGGAAGCACATTTAAATCATCCATTATTGGTTGACCTACTATTGTTATAGGGAAGCTATTGACTTTTGCCAACACTCGCCTCTTGGCCCCCGTAGCTAGCTATACTAGCCACGGGTTCTTGAATTTAATAGTTTGCAGTTTACAATGTTCTACAATCTTTGGACTAATATAACTTAATGTGGCCCCAAGGTCAATTAAAACAACTACGGTAAGGTTCGAAATTTTACCTTCAAATTCCACCATGGTCGGCTAGTACTCTATGTGACGATCGTCCAGGGCTACATTAATCCTTGGTATGCTACGTCCTACATCACCAACTATCGATGCTTCATGAATTTGTGATAACTCCTGAGTTCCCTTTTGCTACAAACAATTTTTGATGTAGTGAGGACCCCACAACCCCAACACTGTACTGGGGGTCTTGCTGCCCCTTCACTGTCCAATCTTGCAGGATGTTCACCGACTCTGGAGTCACTGGTTAGCTTGGATTTGTATGAGTTTTTCTGTATAGTTCTGTTATTTTTCCCCTTGCTGATACCCTTGCTTCCACAACTGTGATTTCCTTTACTATTTCCAGCTGACTTATTACCTATTTTCTCATTCCATCTTTTGCCTCAAACTTTTCCTCTCTGTTTACTCTACTGGTAACAAATCCTGGCTTTACGAATAACTTCATCCATGGTCTTTGGATTGTCAAAATCAATTCTTTCTTGCATATACAAGGGTAAACTGCTAACAAATCTTTGCACCTTAGCTTTTTCTTCCTTAATATAAGGCACATAACGAAGCAAGGAAGTGAAACGGGTGATAAACTCGTCCATGGTTTGCTGTCCCAACCACAAATCATGGAATTCCCTTGCCCTTTCGTTGTAAAAACGTTCGGTCAAGTATCCCTCTTTGAAGTACCTTTGAAATTTCTCCCAAGTTATGGTCTATTCGTTTACACCCTTTAAGATCTTGACTTCTTCCCACCACAAGGTCGCTTTTCCCTATAATTGAAAGATGGCCAATCATGCCTTTAGGTTATGATCATATTCATACAGTTGGAAGTATTTGTTCATATTTATCAACCATGCTTCAACCACTTCCTCCTGTTCTCCATCGAATTGTGGCAGTTGAATCTTTCGGAATTCCCCTTGCAACTCTATTCGTTGTCTTTTTGAGGTATGTTGTTTAGATGCATTATCTGATCGTTCCTCCCTTTCTTCCAATCCTTCAAGTTCCATGCGATGATCCTGATCCTTCGATATTTTCTATTGTTCTGCACTGGGATTAGCTGGCGGCTGATTCTATCTGTTAGACAAGATTTTTAGAATTCTTTCTTGTTCCATCGTCAATATTGCATTATCTTCACGTAACCAGGCCATTTCATTTTTTAGTTCTTGCACCGTCTCCAAAATAGGCTGGTTTGTATTGTAGGCTTCCTATCTGAGTTGTACCCATAGCTCAGGATTAACCTCAGGACCAGGTATAGGTCCCTAACCCATCGCGTATCTATGTGATGCACTATCCCCTCTTCTCATACTGTCAGTCTTCCGGTTTCCTGTCTTTAACATAAAAGAAAAATATAAATCAACACTTTACTATTTCTCTTGCTCAAATAGGACAAATAACGGTATATGCTAATTTCTGTTTCAGCTTTCAATTTTCAATTCTAAAGCTCTATTTTAATTCCATTGTCACTGTCAATTCTAGTTTTAATTCCAGATTTAATTTTCAATTTTGATTGCAATTCGCAGAGGCCTCAGTTTTGTAATTGGGCTCTTATACCAATTGTAACGTCTCCAAACAATTTTTATTTTTTTTTTTACCACAACATAACCTATCCACCACTTATGGTGTTACGTAGATGCAAACTTCAAGGAACATATCAGTGAATAGATAATCGTTTTAATGCTATTTTTTTATATTCCTACCAGGAGGTCCACGTAACGCCCATATGCTTACCTGTATTTGTTACCCTGCTGCCTTCACATGATCTACAATACTTTTGCAGTTTTTATTTATTGAATTATTAGTTCCGTTGGGACGTGGCCTAAACATGGCTGTCCTATCTCATTTATTAGTTCGTGGATCCCGCCCAGATCAACGGTGCACCTTCGCCTCCATGAATCAAACGACAACAGTCTCCTTGGGGTTGCCTCATCTGTGTTTGCTATGGGCGGTAAATCATTTGGAGGAAAAACCTCCAGCAGACCTGCTAGAGACCGTCTCTTCCCTTGGTAGATCGATGTTGTTGGTGTGAAAAATATAGTTGCTCCTGATGTTTCGCCTCTTCCTAGTATTGACCGACAATGATCCTATAGGTGAACTTGCTTTTGTTCTTATCGTTTCAAACAAATTTGATGACCGTAGTGTCTTTTACTGCAATTTTTAATCGGATTTCTCTTTAGCGTTTTCCTATGTTTTGCAGTGGTAGATGGATACTTAACTTGGTTGATTTGGGAAGAGGGGAGCACCTACAACCTCAGTTGGGCCTTTTTCCCAATAAGATCCACCATGGTAGCAACATTTCTGGCTATATTTTCTTCAGTTCCATTTAATGATAAGACTCTAGCTCTTGCCAACCATGTCTTAGGTTATTGTTCATTTTGTATAGGCATTAAACAATCAGAGGGTTTGGAGGGTGGTCATTCTGATGCCTAGAGTCGCCCTTGAAATTCTCTGTATATTATGGGTTTTGTGACTTTCACCCCTGGAGGTGTCGCCATTCCTAGACAGAACAAACCCCTTTTTTATTTTATGTGTAAATGGACATATATCGGTTGTTTGCCTGTGTATAACTTCATGGTTGAGGATTCGTTGTTTGTGTGTTGGAGCCAATGCTCTCTTGGCTAAATCTCAGTACATTGATAGTTATGAATTTTACATACATGGTTTTAGTTTGAATTTACAGTTCTCCTAATTTTACTCCACTATTTATTCTCAGGATTAAAATGTATATGTGCAGAGAGTTACGGTTATTAATAGATGTAGAATTGGGCCCTTTTTGGGTCATTGAAGAGCTTTCCTATTACATTAAAAATTCCTCATTAATCTTGCATAAAACTTTTCTTTGTTGTGACAATTATACAGGGTTTGTTTTTTTTTATCCCTATTGATCCGAAACCTTACCATGGGCTAGGGATTATTCTGGTTAGGTCTTTGTTCGCAAGCCTTATTGCAAAGATATACCCACTATCCATTCTCTGGAATTCACTTAGAGGTTTACACCTCGAGGGTTTCTAGATTGGCGAAAAAGGGTCTATCCTAAGCATTCGATCTCAGTCATTCCTGTGGTCCCCTCAGGGTTCTTATTCCAGGTGACCTCGACGAAACCAAGGTTGTAAATTTTGTACACACAACCCTACTCACACCCGCAATTACTCCTTTCAGTTTAGCAGTTCTTGATATAAATCTTTTTGGCAGTAATGAATTATTCCAGTTTTCCTGTGCCTCTCCGACAGTAAGGGTTGTATGGTTTGGTTCTCAGCTTACTATTTCTCCCCACACAGTTTGGGTTGTTTTTCTGTGTACTCTATTTTCTACATGAATCGTAATTCTTGTTTTCCTGCATACATACTATGATGGTGATATTACCAACCTTTACCGCTTTTCTAGCGTGCTAGAATAGTCTTCATTTGAAATGAATGGTACAGTCTTTGTATAAGATGTTTTCTGTTGTCGCCTTCATATATGCTACTATTTTTTAAGTTCTCTTTTTAAAACTCTGCTATGTTCAGATTGTCCTTCTATGGAATGGCACAACATTATGTATAAATATTCTATTATTTTATATGATAGGCTAGTGTGCATAGCTTGAAGTTTTTTTTTATAAACTATTTTTGAAAGAAAGTTTGAATATAATGTATATGATTTCACATTGTTCCCTGAATATGGCAGCTCAGCAACATTAACTTGTTTTCAATTCCTATTAATTTCAAAATGGCGAAAGCTGAGTTCTTTCTCTAAAAAAAAGAATCAAATTCATATAAAGGATGTTCAGGCACACCAGAATAAATAAAAGATTCAACTGTACAGTAGTCTAACCACAGTTAGATTGTTCCCTGAACATAGGAATTATTGATTTTCCTAACAATAAATACACACCTAGGTTCCTACAACAATATAATATCTTATGGTGCTCTACTAGAAGAATATTCTACCGGCACCATCATTACATCCACAAACATAGTATCAACAATTCACAGTCAGCAAATCACAATTTAACAGAATATTTCATACTTGGTTGTTTTAATTAAGTATCTTCACAGAAAGAGATCACCTCTAGGTGCAGCTAGTCATTCCACCCGACCGCGAGATTGTCTTTCGAGACCAAATCTCCCCCCAGCTATATTGCAGGATCACAATCCACAGCAAGAACACTCGCACAAAGTGCTTGGCTATCAAGTCATCACCAGACTTAGCCTCCTCTTCTTCCTCTGCCTGTCACTACAACGCAGATTTTCCTCTACCTCTCCATTTTTCCCCTGGAAGCCCTTCCAGTTAAGGGGAGGTAGTTAGGGTTGCAAGTACAACAACTGCTTTTGCCCAACTTCCTCCTCAAGAAGTTGTCAGCGCATCAAGAAAGCATTTCTTACTTAAAGAAAAACAAAAGAATTATTAAATTTCAAACGATTAATATTGTCATGTTCAATTTGTCTCTTATTGCAGTAAAATTAAATGTTTACATTTCCTTGGGGCATCACATAGAAAGAAAATGGAAAAACCTAAAAATAAATAATTGAAAGAACCATAATAGAAAAAATAATAAAGAAACTAAAATGAAAATTAATACTAAAAATAATAAAATAAAATCATAAAAGGGAAAGGAAAAAGACTTAAAAATGCCGATTTTCCTCTACCTCTCCGTTTTTCCCCTCGAAGCCCTTCCAGTTAGGCGGAGGTAGTTAGGGTTACAAGTACAACAAGTGCTTTTGCCCAACTTCCTCCTCAAGAAGTTGCCAGCACATCAAGAAAGAATTTCTTACTTAAAGAAAAATAAAAGAATTATTAAATTTCAAACGATTAATATTGTCATGTTGAGTTTCTCTCTTATCACAGTAAAATTAAATGTTTACATTTCCTTGGGGCATCACATAGAAAGAAAATGGAAAAACCTAGAAATAAATAATTGAAGGAACCATAATAGAAAAAATAATAAAGAAACTAAAATGAAAATTAATACTAAAAATAATAAAATAAAATCATAAAAGGGAAAGGAAAAAGACTTAAAAATAAAGAATGGAAAGAAGCATAAAGTACGCTAGAAGAAGGAACAAAATGAAATAAAAAAAGAAATTAATTTTGTTTTCTTTTACTTTTATGATTTTATTTTATTATTCGTAGTATTATTTTTCATTTTAATTTCCTTATGAATTTTTCTATTTTGTTTTGTGATTATTAATATTCTTTTCTTTATTCTATTATTCATTACTTTTGTTCTTTATTTAGTTTTGTTATGATTTAGTTTTATTATCCTTAGTATTGTTTTGTGATTATTAATATCCTTCTCTTTATTCTCTTCCTTACTTTTGTTCTTTATTTAATTTTGTCATTCTACTTTATCCTTCTTTCAACTCTTTAATTTTTTTCCTTTTTCCTCTTTTTGTATGGCAACATGTTATTTCTTTTATTGTAATTTTTCCTTTTATTTTATTGTTTTTCCTAGTTTCTTTATTTATTCAATTATCTCTTGCTTCTTTCCCTTGACTTTGATATCCTCATGACAAGGCATGTTTGGCAGTATAGAAAGTAGAAAATTTGAGTAAAAATGGAGCCCGATTTTCACAATTTAAACTCTTATGACACTAACCATGGAAGTATCCAAACAACAATATATTCTTTTTAAACTTAAAAAATAAGAATATATATATAATATATATATATATATATAAAGAGAGAGTAATCCATCTCAAATTTTTCAGATTTAATATACATATATACTAATTTAATACCAATAATAAAATGTTTATTTTTAACTTTACTCAAAAAAAATTGTTGTAACATGTTTTTTGTTTTAAAAAGTATTCTATTTAAAGAACATAATGAAAAAAATTATCATACATCCTCTAGTTAATTTACATATATACAAAAAAAATTATTCTTATCTCCTATGGCAACCATAAAACTTCTATTTAAATTATGAATATTTTCATGCCAATGAAATTTGTTACACACAATTTAATGTACATTGACCTGTATTATGATAATGAACAAATATTTAGATAATGATATTCCTTCTCAAAGCTTAGTCAAAATACCATGCATACGAAATTAAAGTGAAGGCTAGGCCACTTGTTTGGCTCTCGTGGTCGCTCAACTTACAATACTCCATTTTTTCTTTTTGTGTTTAGATTAATGAACCTATGTAATTTGTATTAACTATGCTAGTGATGGAGGTCAGGATTTTGTCCTGCATTTAATTCTTACCTCTTGGCTCTTTGTTCCGCATTAATATTGCCAACTGTTGTTTGACCTAGGTAAAGGTGGTACTTCATTGGGGACATTACTACAGTACCTCGTTTGTTGTATCTTCGAGATCCACTCCAGATAGACAGCCTCAATTCATCCATTGAATCGGACAGAGGGTAGGAACCTAGTGGTTTCTAACCTTCGAGCTGGTATGCTTGCCATTTCATTTTCCCTCTTCTGTTTATGGTCTCCAACATCTTCTAGGGAGATTTTTCTCTGGTTCAGGTATACTTTTTTGGATGATTACAATGCTCTAAGTCTTCATGCTATAAGGTGGTCGATGCTATCGTTATCTGAAAATTCGGATTTCACTGGATAGTCATTGGGGTCTTCTAGTATTCATGGCACGGATTTGTCAGTAAACTGTACCTCCATTCGAATTAACCAAGTAAATTTAGCATAAGGTTGATTGTTATGGCCTTTTTCCCTGTCGTTATAGATTTCTGGTAAAACTATTAATTTGCACTTTCCCACCCAGTTGGGGTTGAGGGTTTTGTAGAGACAAAACATTGTGTAAAGATCTAGTCAAGACTGTTGTTTGGCTCCAAGGGAAATTGAAAACTAGCTGATATACATTCTGGGTATTTACACTAGGCAAGGTTTCTGGCTCGGTTCATTTGGTTAAGGCTTCAACTCCGTAGGGAGCTTGATAGTTATTCTGCCGCAATTGTAGTATGAAAAACTTTCTTAAGTGTTGTTGTAGCTTGTAACCTTGAATTAGTTAAAGTTTCTATGTATACTTTTCTCCTTGTACATTCTCCAAGGTTATACCGGCATGTCGACCGAGGTTTTTCCATATGTGAATTTATACTTATTGCCGAGGGCGGAGAACCTCGAACCCTGGCTAGAATGGCTACATTATGGTTCGAAGGAATGTTAAATAAATTATATTTCTATTTATAGTATTGGGATGCAATATTCATCATTACAATATGGTTTTGTGGTTTATCACTGCAATATTTCTACGTGTATTCGCTAGCTTCGTACTTGCATTCCATGGTCGAATGATGTTACATTTCTTCTTTATATTTTAATTGTTCAAAATATTATGGAAGCCTTATTGCCTTCAATAGCAGGGTTTGAAGATTGAAAGGAGAAGTCCTCAGATTTTATTATTGTAATGTAACTTGATGCTTTTAAAATAATAGAGGGTTTATTATTTCATATTTATATATGTTGTTTTCACTCATGGAATTTAATCGAGACTTTCAGTTTCACTCTCGGCTGGGAGTTCTTACTGTATTACCTCCCTCACTTATTTAACTGATTCCTAAATTCCTTAAATTAAGACAATAATTCTCTCCCCAGACTCTTATTATGAGTTCCGGTTTTGGATATATCCATGGACTCAGATGTTATACTCTTCCTCTGAGTTTTTGTAATTCTTGTTCAGTTGTATATCCTTTTAGCAATACCTATTATAACAGATTTCTTTATATTGAAAATCTCCTTATCGTTCTCTTAGCAGAGGGGTTTAGTATTCTAACCTTAGCATATTGGTAAATTCTATTGAGAATTTATGACAGATGAAGATTTTGTTTTCTGGTTAACATAATTATGTTTCAGCTTCATAACTATGTTTGTCTTAGTGCATATCTCATTCAATTTCTATCAATATTGTAAGTTTGGTTATTAACAAATAATTATCTATTCTGCCTTTTGCAGGAATTTATCTCTTCACCTATTATCATAACAATTCACCATAATTAATCAACCTAACCCATTCCTAATCACTGGGAATGATCATTGTATTTACACCATAAACATGATAAAAATCTAACTAATAAGTAACTAGTACTTCCACTTATCTGGACCATTTCATAGATTGAATTATTCATGTTTTTAGTTTGCCAATAGACCTTATTATTTGTATTTTTCCCTCCCAACCTTGAGACTACTTCAATGGTCTCACCCCGAGCTATTCCTTAATATAGGAAATTTGTTTTTCTTGAGAACTTATAGTCACAATGCTCTCTGGTCCAAATGAGACATGGCCTCATAAAACCCCTTGACATTTCAACACAACATTTACCTTTCTATTTTTCATTTTTTTCCTAGATCTCAAATACGTCCAGGTAATTGTCTCTCTAAATGATTATTAAGTAAAACAATATTTACTGATAATTGTTGTCTCATTTCCAAGCAAAAGAATCTATTTCAAAAATAGTATTTTTTTAATTAAGAAAATAAATATTTTATTCAAACTGCAGTAATTAAAATATTTACATGGTCTCGGGATATCACATCTTCCCTCCCCTAAGATGTAAGATTGTCCCAATGCTTTTTGTCTAAAAACAAATTTGGAAAGGTCTCCTTCATAACCTGCTCATCTTCCTTGGTGGCCTCTTCCGATCCATAGTGTTGCCATTGCACTTTAACCTAGGTGATAACTCATTTTTGCAATGCTACTTCTCTTCGATCTAGTACAACCAGAGTCTCGACCAAGAAATCAACTTCCGGTTCGACCTACATAGCAACAAAACGACTTAAGTCATCAACCTACTTCTTTAATAAATCTGCATTAAAAGAGAAACTTCTTGAATATTTTACCTAAATGTTTTGCCAATTGATTACATGTTTAGGATCATAAATATATTTCTTATGTAGAGAAATGTGAAAGACATTGTGCACATGGATGTGGCTTAGCAAGGCAAGCTAGTAAGCCATTGGCTGAATTCAAGCTAAGATTTGAAATGGCCCGCAAAACTCGGGTAATAGCTTAGCACATCCGATCCATTGCAGTGTGCTTGTCTTAGCTTGTATTTGAATGTAAACATGGCCCCGTACTTGAAATTCATAAAATCTCCTTTTTCAATCAACAAAGTCCTTTTTTCGATCCTCAGTGGCTTTTAATTTGGTTCATACCCTTTTCATCATCTCTTCAATTTCCACCAACATATCCGGCCCTAACATCAACTTTTCCTTTGGACCACTCCAACTCAAGGGTGTTCCACACTTACATCTATATAACACTTGAAAAGGACTCATATCTAGAGGTGTATGGTATACATTGTTATACGAAAATTCTAACGAGTGTAGGTAGTCTTCCCATTTCGATGGCTACCGCATAACATAAGTTCGCAACATGTCTTCAACCACTTCGTTTACTCGTTCCATATGTCCATCCATTTTAGGATGGTAGGCAGTGCTGAAGTGTAGCAGTGTGCCCAATCCTTTAGAAAGGTCCTTCCATAAGGTCAATGTAAATTTCACATCGCAATCTAAAATGATTATTTTGGGTATTCCCTGCAGCTTGAAGATGCACTGCATAAAAATGTTAGCAACTTGCACCGCTTTATAAGTTGACTAGACTGGTATGAAATGAGTAGATTTCCTCAGTTTGTCTACCACCCCCATGATGGAATCATTTTTCATTTTTGATTTAGGCAATCTGGTAATGAAATCGATGTACATGGTTTCCCATTTAAATTCAAGAATAGGTAAGTGGTGGAGTGAACCTACTGGGTGTTGGTGCTCAACTTTTATTTGCTCGTATTCCAGATATCTGGCTAAATATTTTGCTACTTCCTTCTTCATACCAGGCTAGAAAAATTCCTTTCTTAGGGAAAAAATAAATTTCTGGTATTCGAGTTGGCTTGCACAAGGAATCTTATGAAATTCATCTAAAATTAAATTTTTAAGATGTTTTTTATTAGGGACATATAACCTCTTCCTATAAATCAACAATTCTTCTGAATTTACTTCATATCCTAATTGTTGTTCATGGTTGTTTGGATCTTTTTCTTGTTTCCATAAATGTTTATGTTAGTGCCGAAATCTACCTCAGGCTGAGAAAGGTAGGATCTAGGGTAACATCAAACCGTGCTTAACATGGTAGCTAGCCCTACCAGGTCAGGAGAGGGCTCTCTCCTTGTCAATCTCAACAAAATATGATCAATGAAAGCTTGAGATCACTAATGTGAAGACTGATTTTAGGCTAGGTATGTGTTCAAAATATTTTGATCGAATTTGATCATGTTTTGTTGCCTCAAATGTGAAAGGCATATTTGGGTCTGGGGAATGAGGCTCAGTTTTGCAGAGATCTCTATGGGGTGAGGTAGGCAAATGGTTTGGTACTTCAAATTGAATGAGATGGAGAGCTTTTAGACTAGTGAGGATTTGGAGAGGGCATGAAAGTCTTAGGGATCCTCTTCAAACAGCTGAAAACATAAATAACTAAACGAACCATAGGTAGAGCACTACAAAATCAATGAATTCTACCTTTATCCTTGTCTCATTTAGTTGATATGAAGAGAGAGAGATAATGGCATACATAAAACACATGTAAAATTGCAATTATAGAAGGAAACACAATACCAAATCAAGTTTCCACAAGAATCCCATCAAGTGCTCCAAACCCTAGTCTATTCCTTTGCCAAACTGCTGAAATGACTATACAATAAAGCTCCAAAATTTCCCAAAAGTCCAACCTTTGCTAATGACTGAAGAACAAGTAGATATAGGCAATAGACAACTCATCATAGCCTTTACGGGTCGAGATCATAAGTTTAGGAGCTATTCCAAAAAATTCTAAACTAAGAGCTAAAAAGTAGGTAGTGGAACAGCTTACCTCTAAAAACTAGGGAACTGATTCATTTAGTTGAAAACTACATTTTCATGGATGAATCTACCTATATGAGTGAAAATTTAGCATAATTACATCAAGATGCATCAAGCTGAATTAAATTGCATCATGAGTTTGACTACTAGAAAGAGAAAAGTCAAACTGTGAGGAAAATAGGTGAAAAACAAAGTTTTTTGGCCAAAATGAGCAAATTTCCTTCTATGCGTCACGCTGATTTCCCCATGCGTAGTGTATTTTTGCAACTAATTTTATAGGCCTTCCCGTGCACCAGATTTGCTCTACATGGACTTGTTGGAAAGGTATACCTGTCTACTTTCCTGAACAGGTGGAATTTCTAAATTTGGCCTCCATTTGGCCCTCCAAAACTAAGTTCTCCCAACAGTACTTCCTCTGTGTCCAAAAAGGGGCAAAAAGGTCATTTTTGAGGTGTTTTTTACCTTTTTGGAAGCTCAAAGCCTGTCAAAATTTCTTAGCCATTTGTGGGAATTCATATTTTTCCATGTCAAATCCAAAAATAGTGAGTTTTTCTCAAAAGGAGGTCCCTATCAAAAGTGGGCGCTAGGTGGCACGGCGCATCAGGTAGAAAAGCCTGTTTTTCAGGCCAATAATTTCAAAATTGCAAAAAGTGTCCCACATTTCTTGGAATTTTGGCTGAGTGTCCTTATTTAAGTGTTGTGTTGGACTAAGGAAGTCTTAGCCAAGATCTAGAGTCTATCTCGCTCTTTTCACTTCCTCGATGCTTTCTTGAACTTGGCCTTCAAAATCCTGATTCTTGTTTTGCACACCTTGTTTCTCGCCAAGTAATGGTAGGCCATGTGCCTTAACATATTTTTATCTCTGTTGGTCTTCTCTACCATATTTTCCAAGCACATATTTTCCCTTTCAACCCATGATTCCCGGTCAGCATCAACCTCTTGCTTAAGCGGAGTCAACTTGACTTTCCTCCTCTTTGTTGCTTGGCAGTTTTATCTTATGGTTTGTAGCTCTATGAGGTCTTGTTTGTTGGTAAGTTGCTTGTTTTCTTGTTCAAGGTCTCAGTCTCTTTGATCTCCTACTGTCCTGAAGATCCTCTTTCCTCCTGAGGCACTGATGAAAATATATGAGGTCGCTCTCCATAGGTTTTAATGATGTAGTAGTTGATGAGGAATGAAGGGATGAGGTGGGGACAAGAAGAGTATGAAAAGATTATAAAAGATAAGATGAGTGAGGTGTATGGGGATGATGAGTGCTTGAGGGAGTGGATGTTTTGAGGTTTTAGGGAATGATGGGAATGAGGGGAGTGAATAGGGTTTTCGAATGTAGGATAATGGTTTGACAGGGAAGTAGCAGTAGTGAAAGAGTAGGATGTGGGAGTTAGGGTTTGGGAGTAGGGTACAGGGCTAGGGTTTTTAGGGTTCAGGGGATAAAGGAGAAGGATGTGTGTGAATGGGAGAGGGGTAAGGGAAATGAGACTTGGGAAATGTAGTGGAGGGGAATGTAAAAATGATTCATGGGAATAACAACAAGAATGAGAACTTTTGAAAACCCTAGACACTTTTGGTAGTGCAACTGAACAACAAACTAGGGTTTGATTTTGAACCTGTCAAAACAACATCTAAGATGATCAAATATCTTAAAATGTAATTTAGGAATGTTTATTTACTTGTAGAGAGGTTGTTTTGAAATTTGGAGGCTTGGAAAGGTAATGAAATGAGTGTTTGAGCTTAGTTGACAAGTGTGTCGTGCCAATGCACCATGCCTTTTTGTAGACCAGTTGTGAAGGCCTTCCCGATGTCAAAATCAGGTGCACTATAGCTCATTGGAAATATTATTGAGTTTACATTCCCACCCAACCCGAATTGTTTAATTTCGAGTTCATTTGCCCTATCAAAAGTCAAATCTCCCAATACTGGTCAAAATGTGAAAAATGAGACTGCCGAAAGCGAGAGTGTTGTTGCAATCAAGTTTTGGAGGTCCTCCTCAACCCCAAATTGATCTCATGATAGCTCATGGGAAAACCCTTTATGTCTAGTTATCATTTTACTCATTAAGAAATTCATTAGGGCAACCAAGCTATGAGAAAGCTTGATTTTCCCAAGGTCACTCCAAAGGTGGCATAAATTCTCCTGAGGCAACTGTATTTTTGACATTTCTCTAAGACCATGACACCTATGTAAAATGTGAAAGAGGTTTTATTTATTTGTCCTATTTTTGACAAAAAAAATCTCTCAGTTTTTCCAAATTCATCTTTCCTTGCTCAAAATCATCATTTGAGTAAAACCTACCCCGATGTGTGGAACAACAGATTTGTCGAAATGAAGGGAAATGAAAGGGATAAGGAGCTTATAAATTCTTAAGAAAATTTTTGGAGGTAGGGAGGGATGTTGGGAATTAGGGCAAAGTGGAATTTCAGTTATTGAGTGAGGGGAATTGGTCCAAATGGGCAAAACACAAGCCTATCCTAGAAAATTGTCAAGTTGTGGCAAGAAACTATGGTTTGTGCGAAAATGAGGAATTTGAGGGATATCAGTGATGGGAAGTGTTTAATAAGGTACATTAAGGATATAGGAAGGTGTATGAATATCAGGATACAATTTTTGCTGATGATTTGACCATCCAAGAGAAATTACCTTTAAAACCCTAGGAGAGGGAAAAGAACCTTACCTAGGCACAACTGAAGCATGAACAAGGTGTAAAATGACCCATTGGAACTTGAAATGATGATGAAAACCCTCTAAATGATGGTAGACTCAACTGAATGCTGACATGGACTGATATTTGGACAATTTTGAAAGGTGTAAAAACAAACCGTAGACCTAATACCTAGTGACCAAATTTTACTTGAAGACTCACTGAAATGACAAAATTTGAACTTGAAACCTTAAAATCACTTTGTAAGAGCATGTATGATCACTAGAGGAAGGCTGCGAAAGATAGGCACTAACATTGGCTCCACTGGGGTTGGTAGCTCCTTGGAGGTGCCAAGAACGGTAGACCTCTGGGAGAGTAGACCAGTGCCTTATCCATTGGGAAATGGAGTGAATAACTTCCACAAACTAAAATCAATACTTGTCAACAAAACATCGAAACTCAAGACTCAAGACTCATAACTAAAATGGTTAAGACTAACTCAAACTGAAACAAGACACTCAAAAGCTAAACTAGACATTCAACAGCTGAAACTAGACATTCAACAACTGAAACTAGACACTCAAAACTGACGAAAACAAAAAATGACTCAAGATTTACTTAACTGAAACAAGTACTTACAAATATTTTTAATGGCAGTAGACCATCGAGATTTGAGGGCTTCAAGTCATGATGACAACCACCTACCTATTGATGAAATATGTACAAACATGTGTAGTGAGCCTTCCAATGTAACCAATCCACCAGATGGCTACATACTGAAATTCTACTCTCATTTTTCCTGAGTAGGAAAAACGATGTACATGTAGGCCACTCACAATAACAATCAAAACCAAGGCTTATGCTAACAAATTAGGAAACATTCATATTCTATAATGCTTATAAAAGAATGCTGAAGGGATCTTGAAAATATTGAAGCACTAGCTTGTCTTGAGATCCAGCAACAAAAATACAAGTACTTCCTTCATTTTGATATGAAAGAACAATTGGTTTCCGAGTGATGGGAAGGCATAAAGAGGTATTAGCTTTTTCTATTTGAGTGTCAGCTGTAAATTCCTCGAGCATGAGAAATTCTGGCATATTGTCTCTCTCGGGCTTGTATTCCTCAATTTCATGGTCTAGGTCATTCTTAAACAGAAAACAATCTTCAATATTATCAAACATGACAACCTTATTTTTTTCATGAAAGAAAATATTATCTGTTCACTGATCTATAAATCTAATTTCTCCAACACCTTCTTGACCATGTGCACACTGCAGACTTGCAATAGCTTGGGCTAGAACCTGACCTTTCAGGAGTAGATCTATTTCATCTTCAGACAGAGGAGATAATACATTTTGTTTTCTTTTGCTCAAGCAATTATTGTCTTCTTAAAATAAATTTTCAAAACATGAAAAACCTAAATGACAATCCTCAATTCCCTGGTCTTCTGAAATTTGAAAACATTGTTGATCATCCTCATATGACATGTCAATCAAATTATTATTTACCATTGAATTATCGAAAGAAAATTTTTCACTTACTTGAACAAAGATCTCATCTTGTTTTTCATAAAATGATTGGATTACCTCCTCATGAAGACTTCGGTCAATAACTCTGTCTTCTTCATTCCAGATGATCTCAACAACAGAGCTCTCCTTTATGGGATTTAGAACAAGGTTGTCTTCATCATCGCAATCTGAATCTAGATCTAAAATAGTTGACTTGACTTTATCACATTCTGAAATTGAAACTTGACTTTCATGCATGTTGTCTTCCTCTATGGACAGATCTGAAATAAGACCTTCTCTTTCATCATTTTCCACTGTGCTAAGATCTTGATCCTACTACAAAGTTTCCTGAGCTCTTGATGAGTATCCTCTAAGCTCTCTTTATGTTGCTGAAATGGATTTTCATACAGGGCCTCCATGATCTCATCATGCATGAAGTCATCATCTTCATAAACTTTATGAAGATTTTCAATAAAACTATAAACATGTTTACAACAGTCCTGAGCTAAGGTTAAGGATGGATAATATTCCTTATACCTCTCAAAGAACATGGTATGAAAATCCTTCAAAAAATAAATACAAGTAGGCGGCAAACTTTCATACCAAGATCAGGCTTCACCTTCCAGAGTGGCCATGAATATCTTCATCAAGAAATCTTCAGGAAAATCAACCTTCAACTTGTGAATATGTATGTGCATTCTAACCAGATGTAAAGCAGCATCGTTCCCATCATCGTCTTTAAATGTAGGCAAATTCCTTTGCCAATCTACCTTATGAATTTTATTTGGAAAGCCTGGAATGTGATCTTGGATCATGGGAGCATACCTTCGATCCAACGTAACCATTTTGATAATGTTAGGCCCTTATACTACTGATGTAACCCCTTATTGTTATTATCACAACCCACTTATTATATTTATGTACCCATGTAGTGCCCTTATTGTTACTATTGTGCCCCATAGAAGCCCACTATTGTTATTATTGTGCCCTTACATTATTATTGTTATGTAGGCTCTGATTATGTTATGACCCCTTAGACTCCTATTTATAGAGAGGAGGCCTTTTCATTTGAATCATCGAAGAATTGTTCATTTATGTAATGTAAAGGAGGTTTCCCCCTCGGAGAGGCTGAATTATAAGTTGTTTATCTCTCTTTTCATATCTTTTTGTGAGCTTGTTTCATAACATTCGGTATGAGAGCTTTGGATTCTAGGGTTTCGCTGCTCCAAACAGGTCATCGTGGAATTTTCACTATAACCTTTTTCTGCAACATTTCAGAAGTAAAAAAAAAAAACCATTTGAGAAGACATCGCGTTGTAGCTCGGGTCCGACTTTCAAAGCTTTTCATGTTATATTTACGGAGATATGATCCAAGGAAGTTGGTCTTTTTGCAGACTCCTAGATTACATTCAAAACAGGTGACCGGGGGAAAATCGTCATAACTTTCTCTCTGAGCATCAGATTGAAATTTCGTAAGAAGGTGTAGAAAGAGGACGGACTGTAGTTTCTTGTATATATTTTTTAGAGCCAAAGGTCAAAACAGGGACACATGGCACGTCGTACAAGTTCGCTCTACTGAATTAGTCTATAATCAGGTCACTGTGGGAGATTTGGCATAACTCTTCATTGGAGAATCCAATTGGGGTCAGACTGGTGGAATTGGAAACAGGACACAGAGGACTACTACAAATCTTAGTTTTAGAACTTAAAGATCTGAAGGTACAAAGTTACAATCATTTCAAGATCAAGCTCCTAAAATAAAGAAAGAGCAAGATGAGGAATTTTGATGGCAACGATCTGGTAAATTGGATACGTCAGATGGATCAATATTTTGATCTACATGGTGTACCACTTTTACAAAAGGTATGTATTGCATCTTCATATTTAGAACCGGATCAATTTTTATGGTATAAATGGCTTTGTTCTCGTAAAAAACTTGTTACATGGTCAATTTTCACGGAGGAAATGATAGCACATTATGAGGATACAAAGAGCAACACTAGAACAATTGGAAATAGTAAAAGGGCTTTGCTACATATTGGAAAGTAAAACTATGGTAACAAGGAAGTCTACCCCTCACAACTATAAAGATGGAAGTGTTGTTTCTCCTATCCTTCCACAACCTACAAGGGTTACACCACAACAATTGGAAGAAAAAAGAGAAAAAGGGCTTT
>APFE030249571.1:62385-96564 GCA_000404065.3 Pinus taeda
GAAATATTTACTAGGGTGTGTGTTAAGTGGTATCAAGAGCACTCAGATTGCAAAACAGAGGCCTCTGGAAGATTAATGAATAATAAAAATTGCGATGTGAATAGAGAGAGGAAACAATCATCATCATGTGAACTGGACTTACACAACTAAGGCAGATGATGAGAGCAGGAACAACATCCTTTCCAGAAACCAATCCTGATGTGTGGGTACAATTGGGTGAGAAGTCGTGTAACACCAATGATGGCATTCTAGAGACCGTGAAAGAATTAAAGAATGATATGGCCAAGTTACGGGAAAAAACAAAATGCTGATGCAAGAACGAGATAATATTATGAAAAGTTTGTCCGACAAATAGAACGAACGACAACCAATTCCTAGTCCTCAACATGGAAACAAGACTAGTGGTCAAGAGTTCTAGAGTGAGCATCTGGATACCGAAGGTGGCAAAGAAAATCAAGAAGAATAATTAGATATTGTATCAAATCATAAACAACATAAAAGAGAAAAAATTGTGTTACAAAGAGAATTCCTAAAAATAAAACCTCCCCTTTTTGATGGCGAATAGGAGGAGGCTATTGAAGCCTCGCTTATTAATATGAATAATTATTTTCAATTGTATGAATATGATCACAATTTGAAAGTTGGTTTATCCATTTCATAATTGAAAGGAAAGGCCACGTTATGTTGGGAGGAGATAAAGACTGTACGTCAAGTGAATGAAAAAAATGTGACTTGGGAAAAATTTCTAAAGTAATTTAACAAAAAATATTTAACTGAGAGATTTTATGATGAGAAGGCAAAAGAGTTTCACGATCTCTAACTAGGACAGTTTTCCATGGATGAATTCATAATGAAATTCACATCTTTGCTATGATATGTTCCCTACATACGAGAAGAAAAATCAAAGGTGCAGATACTCGTCATCAATTTCTCATTATTTATGAAAGAGCATCTAGAATTTGACAATCTGATGAGCATGGACGAAGTGATAATAAAGGTTCGTTTGTGTTATTAGTAGCCCAGGAAAAAGGGAGATGGAGGAAATAGATGGGTCGATAAAAAGGGAGTTAATTTTACACCTAGAAATAAAGGAAAGAAGACCAATATTAATAGAGGACCTTACCATGGTCAAGAAACCAGAATAGGAACAAAGATAAGCCAAGGTTCAAATTCCCAAATGAATCCAAGCCCAATGGGCAATCAAATAAGAGTGTAGTGGAAATAATTGTTAGATCTCAAGTACAATGTTGGGGATGTGGAGGACTACACTATGTTAAAAATTGTCCATACCGTAAAGGAATTGATCAGGTTGCACAATTCCAAGAAGCATCAACAATAGGAGAGGTGGTGAGGAGTATAACGAAAATCAATGCTTCTCTCAAGGATCATCAAGTGGAGTACCAACCTATGATGATAGAATTCAAAGGTAAGATCTTCGACCAAACTATATCCATTTTGATTGATCCAAGAGCTACATTGATTTATGTAAGTCCCAAAGTGGTTAAACAATGTAGCTTACAAGCTGTTAAATTTAAGAACCCTTGGCTAGTACAACTCACCATGGGAGAAAAGAGGAGGGTGGTGGCTAAGGTCAATAGTTGTCCTCTAAAGTTAGTAGGTCAGTCCATTGTGGAAGACTTGAATGTCTTACCTTTAGGATCATATGATGTCCCCAAAGATATGGACTGGTTGGAAAAACGTTGGTCCCTCATTCACTGTAAAGTCAAAACTATTAATTATGTTAATGAAGAGGGAATAAGTTGGCGAATTTGGGGCATAAAAAGACCACTGAAATTGAGACGAGTGAGATCTTCCTGGTTAGCAAAATTCATATGCAAAGGATGTCAAATTTAAGCAATACAATTACGATATTCCAATTCAAAGGAAAAATCTGTCACCATAGAAAATATATCCGTGGTACAAAATTTTCTAGATGTGTTTCAAGAGGAGATTCTGAGTTGCCTCCCAAGGGAGATATAGACTTTACTATGGAGTTGAACCCCAGGGCTGCATCAATATCCTAGGTTCCTTCTCAGATGAGTGTACCAGAAATGAAAGAGTTGAAAATGCAATTACAGGAGTTTGATAAAAAATATATTTTCCCAAGTGTATCACCTTGGGGAGCTCCTTTACTCTTCATTAAGAAGAAGGATGGAACCTTATGTTTATACATGGATTATCGACAACTAAATAAAGTGACATTCAAAAATAAATACCCCTTGCCTCGTATTGATGAACTATTTAACCAAGTGAATGGAGCTATAATATTTTAGTGGGATGCTGAATATAAGTTTTTACGGTAGCAAGCTAAAAAATCAAACAATAGTGAACAACAATTGGGTTATTAGATAAATTAGGAAAACATGTTGATTTATCAAGGAAGAATGTATGTACCTAACCATACAAATATTCAACAGCTAATTAGAGATGACTATCATAAAACTCCTTATGCAGCCCATCCTCGGTATCATAAATTAATCACTACACTCATAAAAGAATATTTTAGGCCCATTATGAAGTGAGAAGTGGCTGATTATTTGGCTCACTATTTAGGATGTAAGCAAGTAAAAGTGGACTACCAACATCCGTTTGGATTACTCCACCCATTGCCTATTCCATAATTGAAGTGGGAAAACATTTCAATCGATTTTATTATATGGTTACCTATGTCCAACAAGTAAAATGACTCCCTAATGGTGGTAGTTGATAAATTGAGAAAGTATGCTGATTTCATACGAGTACAGTCTACTTTTAAGACCATTTAAATGGCCAACATATTCATGAAATATATTTTTAGATTACATGGAATACTAAATGTTATAATTTTAGACAAAGATGTAAAATTTACATATGCATTCTAGATAAATTGTAGCACAACCTAGCATCCCCATACTGACATGAAAACTGAGCAAGTAAATCAAATTGTGGAAGATATGTTGTCAATTAATGTGATGCAACAACCATCTGAATGGGAGGATTACATACATTTAAAATAGTTTTCTTAAAATAACAACTACCATACGTCATTACGGATAAGTCTGTTTGAGGTAATATAAAAACGAAAGTGAAGAACACCCATAAATTGGGGTGGTACCAAAGATAAATTAATGCTTGGACTTGTCATGTTAAAGGAAATCAAGGATACACTTAAGAATATACGCTCAAACTTAAAGACTACTCAAGATCGACAGAAAAATTATGTCGAAAGGAAGAGAAGTTTTTTAGCAATTTCATATCAGAGACCGTGTTTATATATGAGTACGAGCCAAGAAGCGTGCCTTGTAATGGGGTGGTTCCACTAAACTAGCATCCCAATTTTGTGGCCCTTTCCAAATATTGTCTCGAATTAGGCCTGTAGCTTATCAATTTCTATGTCCAGCCGCATACGTGTGCATAATGTCTTTCGTGTTTCTGTATTAAAAAAATATGTATATGATCCTAACCATATAATCAATTGGTAGGACATATGGGAAACTTATTCAACCATAAGAAATATTTAATTATTAAGTTTAGTTTGCAAGTAAAGGATGCTAAGAAAGAATGACTATTTTTCCATGTTATGTGTAGATCAAACCGAAAGGCGAGTTCCTGGTCGAGCCTCTCCGTATAGTCGATTGGAGAGAAGTAACATTGCAGAGGCAAGTTATCACCCAAGTTAAAGAGTAATTGTAGCACTTTGGGCTAGAAGAAGCCACTTGGGAGGATGAACAAGTCATTAAGGAAGCTTACCAAGAATTATTTGAAAAATATAAACATTGGGATGATGTTTAAGCTAAGGTGGGGAAGATGTGATGTCTCCAGTAATTGTAAATATTATTACCGTAGTAAAACAAATTGAACATTGTTAATTGACTTACGAAGTTAAAAAAAGAAATTATAAATATTATTAATTATGTTAAAATATTTTTATTATGCCATGCAAAAACAAATTTCTTGAAGGATATCGAATTATTCATCTCTCACATGTTAGGTGGTTAGCGTAGGCAGTTACCTACCCCTAACCACCCCAACGATATTTATTCTCTGGGAAAAAAATCAAGAGGATATGGGTGCCTATGGTGAAGAAAGAAAACAAAAGACTGAGAACAAGAACCTATGCTGAGAAGTTAGAAAAGTTGTTCAGGGTACATTGGACTAAATCTGGTTAGGACTAGATAGCCATAGTGCACATATAGCTTCAGTTTAAAATTCCTGCATGTGAGGAATAATTGAGGGGCACACTTAGCAAGTAGTTGTTGATCTCGTGGTTGGGAGGAACTGGGCATGTTACATTCAAGCACTGGACTGGAAGGTGAGTCATAACTAAGGACATGGCAAATTCCGTTCTTATATTGGCACGAAAAATTTAGATAAGTATTTTTTCTGCTTTGAAAGATTAATTCATTTTTGTTTAGAATGATCTGTTATAAAGTGCAAGTGTAACTAAAATTGCTTACAGTGAGCAGATGAGTATGAATCTAGTTAAAACTCAAAAGTACAAAAAATAGTTTTAGCATAAAGAAAACACTAACTACAAATTTTGAGGATTGAAATTGAATTTTACTTTAGTAGGATGTAAATCTTGAGAACTAAATTGAATACTATTTCCTATAAAAACAAACTCTAAATGGAAACTCAAAAAGACAATTACTTTTTTAAAATCCATATGAAAGAAAATTTTGGTACTTGGGTAAGCCCTGTCCAAAAAAAATCATAGAAAGAAAATATCCTTAAAAAAGGATTGTAAGAGATGAATAAACAAATTAAGTAATGACAAAGAATAGAACAAAGAATTGATCTTCTAAAAATCCTAATATATCAAAACAATAAGATACAAGTATGCAAGTTAAATAAAATTAGTAGTCTCATAGACTCCGTGATTGAACCCCATACATTAAGCATACCCTCGTTATCAAAAAAAGAACCATTAAAACACAGAACAGGTCAAACCATAGTTCAGAGAAAACCAATAATTTACATAACGTCATAAATACCACTGAAGGTTTATCTCAGATAACCACAACAAGTTAAACACCACAAAAAATATTCTTGTGCTCTCAATGCCAGAAAAACCATCTAAATGAGGCACACTTGAAATCCTCAAGAAGTCTGATCCTGCGAAGACTAAGGGGTGGTAGCTCACGTGGTTAGACCTTTAGACTTAAGTAATATATTGACTTCCCAAATGATATTAATCACATAATAGAATCATAAACATAATTAAAAAGGAGTCTAGGAATCATCGGAGGGGCGATATTTTTCCATGTACGAAGGATTAATATCATCATGAAAACCTTGTAATAAAAATGAAAATCATAACCATGGTAAATAGTAATAATCTTCTAAATTGAAGGATCCTTCTTGAGTAATAAATTTTCATTGTCTTTATATATATATATATATATTTGTTGGAAATATTTACTAGGGTATG
The DNA here is from genome assembly GCA_000404065.3 of Pinus taeda. Classification (NCBI taxonomy): domain Eukaryota; kingdom Viridiplantae; phylum Streptophyta; class Pinopsida; order Pinales; family Pinaceae; genus Pinus; species Pinus taeda. The sequence continues at coordinate 67,796 of APFE030249571.1, forward strand.
TGACACTATGTTTAGGTGACATGTAATACTTAATAGATATATATATCCCTAGGATAAGAACTAAGAACCAATTCCCATGATCTTTGAAATGGGTGGAGGTCTACTCCCAAGACTCCCTGGAATGATAGAGTCCATCAAATTTGCGATTCTAAAAAGGTGTAATATTGAAAACACTTCATTTGAGACTATGAAGCTCTTACTTACATCCGCTCTCAATTCACTAACATCTCTCACAATTCCAATCTTCTTGACTTATTAAGCTAGCCAAACTATCACTGTCTTGGAGTGCTTTTTTCTCTTTTTGTTTTTAGCATAGAAACAAGATTTGGAAAAATCACAATTAGATTCTTTTTCTTTTCTTGAGGTCGAATAGAACACACTAGCCATACTGGACATTAAGCACCACCACCATCATCATCATCATCATCATATATATATATATATATATATATATATATATATATATATATATATATATATAATATATATATATAACAAAATATATTTTTGGTGTGAGCCATAATGGAATATTTTCAATGTCCATATTAAATAACACAATTTTACATGAACTAAAAATAAAGTAATTTAAATTAAATATTTTTTTTTATATTTTCACTTTTAATGTGTAGAAATAAATGAAATTTATTTCTTTTTTGATATGGAGTTTATATGTATCATTTGAAAAAATATTAATAATAGAAAACAATTTAATATGAGTTATAAAACAAATATTTCAATATGCATGTTGACTAAAAGATTTTGATAGAAAATGTATAAAAAGAATTTAAAAAGTTTTATTTAATTAATAGGTTCTTTCTAATTCAAAGTATTGGTGGTTGGGTTGTTGGGGAGAGGCGGGGGGCAGATGGGGGTTGTTTCTAATTCCTATATTTTTTTATTTTGAAATAAAATAGTTGATGTATTAACATTTTAAAGCGGAGAATGTGAATATTTCAATGTCAACTAAGTATATATCATATAAAAACAAGTAGAAAAAAAAAAAAAAATTAATTAAATATCTTATTAGTGTGTTACTCAAAACAATTATATATGCATTTCAAGACTAGATTTATTATAAGTAGACATAAATCAAATCTCTTGAAGTGAAAATCATTTCTCAAATCTTGAAAAATCCAAAATTGAAATAAATTTATATTAATTGCTAAATATAAATAAATTATTTTAATTATATATTTTATATATATAACAGAAATAAAATTAATCCTAAGTAGATGATATTTAAACAAGAAATATCCATCGTGCTACAAGGTGCAAATAAGTACACAAAATAAGTAAACAAGAAATATCCATCGTGCAAGGTGCAAGGTGCAAGGTACATCTTCAAACCTATACAATGAATGTCATTCCACCTCCAAAGCTATGATATTTTTGTCCCCTTTCTTCACCAAGTATCTGCATATTGTCAACAAAACCTCTACACAAATATTTTTCTTTGTAATCTGGTTAACCAAAAATAATTTTCTACTTGGAGAATCGTTTTTGAACATAAACTTCTCATTGCTAGTTACTTGTAATTGTACATTCTCATGTTGTTAAACAAAATGGGCCCTATATTTTCATTTAGTATATGTTTTTTCCATGGATTTAGCTTCCACAAAGGACACATATCAATCCCTCCTCTTCGTCCTACGTTGTGAAATTCCTATGAAAAAGTACCACTTTACTATTTCACACTTAGAAGCATCTACATACTTCCACTGACCATACATCAAAGACTATGGAATTTGCAGGGTTCCATCATTATCAAACTTCAAAAATGAAGAAAATGACTTCAAAATTTAACCTGAAAATAGGAACTTTATCTCCTTCACTTCACTTCTTTTCTAGCAAACATAAACGTGCATTGTTGCTACCTCTTGTCAATAACCCCCACAAGTATCTTAGTGGTTTGCATAATGATATATTACATGACTTGGTAGTAGATTTTGAAATTCAATCAATACCGACTTGTGCCACCTTGTTCGATGAACAAAAGAGGGCTTCATAATTCGCTATAAAAAACTTGGCCTAAGGATGCTAGTGTTGTAGTTTTATGCTTTCTTGGTTTGCTCATTTAGAAAATGTAATCAATGGAAACAAACTCTTGTAATGAAATTTATGGTTTTGGTCTTGCGTTTCTAGTGCATTTTGTAGGATCTTATTAGTGAGATACCTAACCTAGTTTGACCCTCTCTTGGATGCATAAATCTTACACACGTGAACCACTTGTTTTGAATACTCACCCTTTTGGTAGATCCATAGCACACTTGTAGACAACTATGCTATGTTGGTAACTGATAGATTACAAATAAACCATATATTGCAGGAATGATTTTTGACTTTCATGCCATATTATAGGCATGGGTCCACTTGTTCTTTTGTGTGAAATCTGCCTTTCAATTTTGAACCATGAATAGAAAATGTTTTAATGACATCCTATTCCTCCTTGGATATCCTTTGCAGTTATGGGAATTTTGTTGTGTAACAAAATTCCTCCAGGATAGGTTTGCAATAGTAACAACCTTACACTCTTTATCATCATCAAAGAGTTTCCAAAACATGTGATATGCAAGAGAATGGTAATACTAGATTTGAATAAGGGATTGAATGACATGAAGATCTTGGTCTTCATATCCTTGAATTTAAGTGCTTCGGATCTTGAGTTTAGATTTAAGAACATGAATTTAAGCATATTTCTTTTTAATCAAAACCTTAATAGTTTATTTGTTTCCAGGATATGTGCCTGCAGAGATTATTTCCTCGAGAACTTCCTCAAGAATTCATAAAAAATTATTTATTCTTTTTCTTCCCTAAATTAATTTACATATTTGATAGTGGATTGTACACTACATCAGATGTGGGTTGAGACATGGAAGGGGTGGCTAAGGGTGAAGATGCAGAAACTATTCTACTATTTTAATTTCCTCAAGAATTCATACAAATTTGTTTATTATCTCCATTTCCATAAATTAATTTACATATTTGAAATATTAATAATGCTTCTACATAATTTGAATGAAATATACATTTTGCAGGTTCATTACTTCTTCTTCAAGTTTGTCTCCAACAAGTTTTGATGAAATTTCAAATATGGAATGACAACCATGATGTTATTCACAATGTTATATTTTTTTTATCCTCTTCCATTACAATCTACTACTTGTAATTTTTTATTTAAACTTAAAAAATCATCTTTGATGATCAACAGGAAATCTTTGTTACAAACATTATAGTCTCTGTAAATTTCACCTGATGTAAATCATCTAACTTTATATTCCACCTTTACATGCAATCTTGTTTATTAATTATTATTTTCAATAACCTTCCACATGTCATCATTATTCTTCAATTGCACCACATGTCAAGAAGCAACACCATAAATAGGTAGCATGTGGAAAAATAGCATAAATGAAGAAAATTATCATATGTTTTGCAATCTTGTCTCCTTCAAACTTGTTTTAAAATTAAAAACAATAAACCTTAAAATAATAGACCATAACATGTTCACATAAAGCATAGAAACTACATGGATAATGGATAACCTCTACATGAGACTATTTTTATTTACAAAATATCCATACTCAGAATACTCACAAGTAACTCAAGGATATAGCTGCAACTGTAACTCAATCTTCCACCCTTTCTTTCAATCTTTTCTAAAAATCCTTACTTTTAATGCCCATTCACATATTGCTATTGTTTCTCAATTTATGTCTTACCACGTTTCCTTTGCAATATCTAGTGCAAATGCTAGTTAAATATATTATTCTGTACTCTAAGTTGATTACAATATAGAGATGAAAGAATTAAATAAATTGTATTTAAACCAGAAACATCCATCATCCATCATGCTGCAAGTTACAGATAAGTACACAAAATCATTAATTAAATATATTATTAGGTACTCTAAGTTGATTATAATGGGGAGATGAAAGAAACTATTTACAAAATCACCTCCTCCTCACCTCACTGCATTGCAATGAGCATTCGGCTGGTACAAATTATAATCTTCAACCTTTCAAAAAGAGAAACAAATAACCTAACTGGTGCAGCAGATTTTTTTGAAACAAATCACCTAACTGGTGCAGCAAATGAAGATATTTTGGACCATTTCACTTCACAGCGAACACTATCTTTGTGCTACTAGCACTATACATTAAAGATTTTTAGTAGAGTCAGAATGGACAAGACTTCATCTGTTATTTTGTCTCTTCCAGGAGCGTATGTCTGATGAGACTTTACACTGTGTAACATCACTTTCGATATCATCTTTAGCCACTTAAATTTTAGAGCACATTTTAAATTCTAATTATCCAATTTAATTTTTTAGGAAGAATCGACCAAGACTTTGGAAGCTACCACGTAAGGAAAAACTTTTATATTTTCATGCATGAGATACCCAAAAAAAATAATATCAATTTTCTCATGCGTGTGTTTGTAAAAAAAATTAATATCGAAAGAAAATTGTAAACATTTTTATAGTAGTAGAATTTCAGTCCCTCCTAAGGATAATCAAGGCGATTGTAAAATAATTCAGCCATAATCCAAAAGAGTTGGAGGATTCTTCAATGGCCAGAGAACCAAATGAAGAAGCTAGATTTCCCTTCACGAAGCTCACAACTAAGTAAAGAGCGAGAGCTAGAGCTGAGAGCCAGAGCCAGAGCCAAGAGCCAGAGCTAAAGCCAAGATCTAAAGCCAAGAGCTGAGAGCCAGAGAACCAAATGGCTAGGGATAAAAATGGTATTCCAAGCCCAATGGTTCAATCGTAACCTATTTAGATTGAGTGTGGAACTTGTAAAATAATTTAGCCGTAATCCAAAAGAGTCTAATCGAGATGATTAGAGCTCAAGGAGGCATAGCCCAAGACGTTTGGGTGAACTCCATATTATATTGTTGTTATGTGGGATTGCTTATTGCTACATTCTATATACTGTTACCTACATTTCATATCAGTTTAAGAAAATGAACATAAGCACTTAACAGTTAAAGGCAAACAAAAACATAAACCTGTTTCAAGCACTTTTAATTATGCAATTATCAATCATAAGCATAGATCTTGTGAATATATAAGCTTTGGTGTGGGAGAGGTTTAGGTAAGCATGACAAGAAAACTTTCATGCCCCATTTTAGATCAGGTGGTACCAGAGTCAAGTTGATTAACCCCACCTTCAAAGAAGGTGATATTAGAGTTAAGTTATACTATAGTAGGTTTTATCATGAAGCAAGTTGTATCATGATGCAAGTGGTATCAAATTAGAATGCTTGATTGATAGAGCAATCTATATGCTTGTTTGACTTGAAAGGTGTTCAAACAGTAGCAATGATTTTTCTGTTTGATTGTTTGTAAACTGACTGTTGTTTGATTTTGCAAAGGTGAAGGGAAAGTTGCTGATAGCTAAGTTCAGGAGAGGACAAGAAGGAAGAAGGGATGATGGCATTCTTCTTATCCCAAAGGACCTGAAATAAATCCTTGAAGCACAAGAGGTTTGTTGCAAAAGGTTGCTTGAATAAGCTCTTTGTTAATCTTGTTAGAAGTTCTTTTATTCATTTTGATAATAACTACTTCTACAAGTGAGTCCTCAAATCCTTCCTTCATCACAATATTCTCTGATGAATGAATGAGGCAAGACTTGTTGATCATGATGGATATGGTGAGAGAAATGAGTGTTGGACTTCGAGAGCAGTTGAATTCCATGAGGGAAGAGAAGCAGTTGCTTTCTAACAAATTGCAGGAAATGGAGAGACAACTTGATATTGCAAATATGAACCTGGAAAGGGTGCATGAGTTGGAGACACAGCTCCATTTTACCAAAGAAGCCTTAGTCAAGCATCAACTTGAAGAAGAGGTAAATATTTCTAGTTTATCTCCAATTTCCTCTAACAATGTTTATATTGGTTCTTTTGAAAAACATACCAGAGGCATAGGTTCCAAGTTAATATCCAAGATGACCTATGAAGGAAAAGGTTTGGGCAAACATGCACAGGGTATTGTTGAGCCAATAATGTTTGAAGAAAGGCCTAAGTATTTGGGTCTTGGCTATGGACAATCTTATGGAGAAAGTTCCAAAGCTGCCATGAAGAAAATTGAAATAGTTCCAAGAAGGAGTTTCATTTCACGTCTTCTACCTCAAAAGTGTAAAGACTATATTCATGGGGAATGAAATAGCTTGAAACATCATTTTCAAGAAGAAGGTGTTCATAAGCATATAGTTGAACCAAAGAGTTGTGGAAACTATGAAAGAAATGAAGAGCTTCATGGTGTTCCAAAGGGAGATACTTCTTCATTCAATTCACCTCCTCATGAAAGAAATAAAGGTGAAAAAGAATGATATAAATATCATTCTAATCATATTCCTTTTCATTATGTTAAGCATGATAAATTTCCATATAAGCATTGGAAAAGAATTGCATGTTAATTTTGTGGTTGGGAGAGCCATAACATTTCTAGTTTTTGGAAGAGGATGGCCACATGCAAGAAACTTTGGAAGAAAAAGAAGAAAAAAGCCAAAGGTCCCTTGGACAAGGCAAATCGTGTTGTTGAGGAGATGCACATGTGTTGCAATCACTGCCATAAGCAAGGACATATTGCTGAAAGGTGTTGGACTTTGAATCCAACAATGCTTCCACAAAACTTGAAGAAGGTGGAAAGAGAAAATGGCAAGAACGGAAAGGAAGTTTCCATAAATTATGCTTTTCAAGATGATTCACATGTTGTTGTTGATGTGTAGAAAAAGGAAGGACATTTGAAATGGATTGGTAAGAAATGGTTAGAGTTCTTATCCAATTAAAGTTTCAAATCTTTTGATGTGAAAAGAAATGTATCACATCTATTTTCATTTCTTTGTTAATGGAATGCAAGTTGCGTGTTTTTACCAAGAAGATGAATGGAAAAAGTTGAGTAGGAGACTCAATTTATTGTTGCAACATTATATTCATTTTAGCTTTGAATGTATAGTGTGCTTAGGTGAAAGTTGAAAGGTGAAATGAATGCATAAGCATGATATGCATGAACACAGGGATGTTGATGATTTCCTTGTATTTGAACACGTATGTGTGATTAACTTAAGGATTGGTTACTTTGTTGTAAACATGCATGTAATGCAATATTGAATTGAGAAAAGTTGATTTGGTTTCCAAGATGGAGATGTTGATGAAGTATTTCGTCTTTGAAAAAGAATTGTAGAAATTTTTTTTCTACATGCTTGACTTGAAGGGTCAATTGTTTTAAAGGAATGTTTTGTTGGCTTGCTATCTAGTCAATCATTTGTATGCAGATGTCAAAACATGGAGGTTTTCACAAGATGAAAAATCTGTTTCAAGTAGGATTTTAGGCCATCAAGTTGTTCTCTGTAATTATATTGTTGTTAACAATTGTTGTTGACAATATGTCAAACAGATAAAAATGTAAATTTTTGTGGATAATATCTAAATTCACATTTGTTTGATCCACCTTGGATCAATCATCATGTAAGAGAAGTTCAAACTACCTTCTGTGACCTTCTCAGCAAGAGTTCTGTAGGAAGTCAAGGAGGAAGACGATTCTTCCCAGGAGGAAAAGCAAATGCAAGAAGGGAGTGTTCAAATGCTTTGGTTCAGAGGCACTATGCAAGGCAAGTGTATGGAGGCTGAAAAAAGAGGGTGAGGTACTCTCAGTTACTATTCAGATCAATTTATCAATCTTTTGCATTCCAAAAGATTATTAGTGGGAAGGCGTGATCCAAAATGCATCTTTGATAATCCTAAAAGTCTAAAAGACTTCATATAGAGGTAAAAAGGTGCTAAACAGACAAACCCTTTGTGAATCTGAGTCAGATAAAGAAAAGGGTCGAAAGTGGAGGATCATGGAGATGGACACTTTACAAACAAACCTTAATAAAGGAAATATACCAATTAGCGGTGCATTAAAGGGGCTTTAGATATATATATATATATATATATATATATATATATATATATATATATATATATAATATATATATATAATATATATATATATATATATATATATATATATATATATATATATATATAATAATAATATATATAGATATATAGATATATATATATCGCATTGCAATCATATAAAGGATGGAGTGCGCAGGACCGTAGCCCCTAGCAATTGCGATATGTGATCGATGCGATATCACATTGCAAAACACCATGGAATAGTGGTTGGACCCTGGGGCTATTACAAATACGATACGCCAATGAGCGATATGCGCTAATTGATGATCAAGTGATCGGGAAATTAGAGGAGTAGAGATGTAGACCCATGCCAATGCAATATGCGATGTGTGATATCGGTGATCGGGTGATCAGAGTGGTTGGTAAATTGGATCACGATGATACAAAGGAGCTAATGCACCATGCAACGTGTGATTGTGATTAGCGCTAGGGCACAGACCTAATGAGGTTTATGGATGCAATTTGATTTAATTCGAAATCTAGCTTGGGCACTCAATAATGGATTTCTATGTATTTCCGTGTATTTGGGTTTTTGGCCATACACAATGCGATTGGCAATGTGTGGTAAGAGTACAGACCTGAGAGGTTTATAAATGTGATTGCATATTATTTGATTTTCGGTTGTAATGCTCATGATGGTTTTTACGTGAGTTTTCCTGTGTATTGTCGTTATGAACATGAATGCATTATTTCGTGGATTTTGTTCTGGAAAGAGGCCACCAGTTCATTTCCATTTGGAAAGATCCATCACACTTGTGCCACACTATGAGCGGGTGTTTCTGTAACATGAATGCGTTATGTAATGCACAGAGCCATAGAGCTACTGAGCCATAGAGCTAGTGAGCTAGAGGGCCAATGGCAGATCCATAGAGCTAGAGAGCCAGAGGGCCAGACACAGAGCCCCAAAGCTAGTGAGCTAGAGGGTTAATCGAAGAGATGCAGAGCCATAAAGGAATGATTCCTCATGATGAGAGAGAGAGGAATGGTTGGGGGAAGCCACAAAGTTGGAGGATTCTTCAATGGCCATAGAGCCAAGCGAAGAAGCTAGTTTTCCCTTCAAGGAGCTCATGGTTGAGCAAAGAGTGAGAGCCAAAGTTGAAAGATAGAGCAAGAGCCAAGAGCCAGAGCAAGAGCGAGAGCTAAAGCCAAAGCCAAAGTGAGAGATAGGGCCAAGATCTGGAGAGAGAGCCAAGAGCCAGAGCTAGAACTAGAGCTAGAGCTAGAGCCAAATCCAGAGCTAGAGCCAAAGCTAGAGCCAGAGCCAGAGCCGAGAGCCAAAGCTAGAGCTAAAGCCAAGAGCCAGAGCTAGAGCCAAGAGCCAGAGCCAGAGCTAGAGCCAGAGCCGAGAGCTAGAGCTAAGAGCTCAGAGTTAGAGAGCCAAACAGTCAAGGATAAAAATGGTATTCTAAGCCTAAAAGTTTAGTCGTAACCTATTGGAGTTGTGTGTGGAACTTGTAAAGGAATTCAACCATAATCCTAAAGAGTCTAATCAAGTTGATTAGAGCTCAAGGAGATGTAACCCAAGAGGTTTGGGTGAACTCCATATTATATTTTTTTTATGTGTGATTGCTTATTGTTGCATTCTATTTACTATTATATGCATTTCATATCAGTTTAAGAAAATGAACATAAGCACTTAATAGTTAAAGGCAAACAAAAGCATACACCTATTTCAAGCACTTTTAATTCTGTAATTATCAATCATAAGCATAGATCTTGTGAATATATAAGCTTTGGAGTGGAAGAGGTTTAGGTAAGCATGACAAGAAACCTTTAGTGCCCCATTTTGAGATCACTACTTCTACGAAAGGAAATTTAGTGTCCTCAAATCCTATGTTTATGTTGTCGATGAAATAGCTGGCCAACTGTAAGCAGCACAAAGAAATGAAGGGTAGAGGGAGAGGCAAATTCAAGGGCTTAACATGAAAAACATAATAATAAGGAACAAGAAGGTGCATCGATTTGAAATCATTAAGGTTCAAGTAGTAGATCTAATGTCTAGGACAGTTTAAAAGAGACAGTACAAGATTCAGGAAATTGTAACTTTAATGGGCAGTACATAGAGATATATTTGACGTCTCTATTGTGGCAAGAAAATGATGATTCCTTGCTACTCAACCACATATCGAATGTCACTGCAATCTACTCTAGAGCATGAAATCTAGTCAACTTAAAACTCCACATCTCCCTACAATGTCATGGACCTAGATCTTACACTTGGTTCTCAAAGGTCCATGGCCTAAGGAGATAAGTCTAGATCTTAAGTCTAGATAAACAAGCATTGGACTAAACCTCATTTGGATCACTTCTTTTGACAGACTTATTTTCCATGAAATATTCGTCTTTCTAGTGTGGCCAAATAGGAATTGTAGATACTTGTCTCTTCTATGCATTATTGTATCTATCAAATAGGAGTGAAACTATTATACACTGCTAGAACTAGCATCTAACAGACTTCTAAAGCCAAACCTATTTATGGTGAAATCATAAATGATGATTTGTAAAACATGTGAAAAATGGTTCCATGTTTACCAAAAGGTTGTATTTCTGCTCACATCAACAATCAAAATATGCTTTTATAAATATTACAAAATGCTCAAATAATAAATAAATTTAATATACATTAGAAGCATTATATATTCCATTTTTTTCAATACTTTTAAATTATGAGGAAATGTAGAAATAAAACAGTAGGCCTTTAGAGCATGTTTCCATATTACCTTTAGTAGCAGACCATGGAAAAATAGAGGTAGAAAACTAAGATGTTTGGTGTCTTTAACACTTGTACCATAAGCTAAACTTCCAGTAGAATAAGGTCCACCTATCCCCTAAAGAGTATAGCAAGAATAAGGTCCACCTATCCCTTGACGTGTATAGCAAGAAATTCCCATTTGTTTTTTCATTTCATGTTGTGGATAAGATCCTCTTTTACTACGTCGCTTCCTGGCTAACAACATTAGATGGGCATAGTTTTCACTATTGGACTATATGGTGTGGTTGTGTTTGTGGGCCAAGTATGGTGTTCTCAAGGCTTGCCAATGGTGCCTTGCATTGAGTAGAGCGATGGACCTTTATGGATGGGTTGGATAATGCTCTTCGAATAAAAATCCAATCGTAATGTATACCTTCCTTCTCCCCCTTATCAAATAATGTAGCTATAAACTCTTTTGTTTCTTCCCCTCAAATCGTTCTTCTCAGTTTGAAGACATAATACAAATATGTGACATGCATTACTTATGAGCATGTCAGTTTAAGCTTATTGAACACCTTGCGAGCCTGAAAGCCTTGGGCAAAAAAAGGATCCAACTCCTAAAATGTTTATGAAGCTATTGGAAAATGTTACAGTAGAAGGTTATTCTGAGTGTTTGACATAAACCATTTCAATCTTTGTGTGTGGGGCTATGAATAATGCAATCTAAATCAGAGAGGAAGGAGAAGAAAATAAGTGCTACCCCATTGGTGAAACGAGAAGATACATTGATTGGATCTTGGTTCTGGCCATCATGTTATTGACTTACGAGCATCTACACATTAAGTTAGGCTATGTTGTTTTCACCATACGGTATTTATTTGAAATAGAATCCCTACATGCTAGGTTGTTGACCTAACGCATTGATTTTTGGTACTGGTGTTAAAGTGCATGGAGTTGAATCCTATACTTAGACTAGGTTTATTCTAATTCTCATTTAATTCAATAATATATTAGTCCATTCTCAACAATGATTTATTAGTATATTACCATCACCTCATGAAGTCTCTCTAAATTAAACACCATACCAAGGTTAAATATCTTTGACATAAACTCGTCCTCATTTTGATAAATAAACATAATAAATTATAATTACTATATATAATTAGATGGTTATTTTAGATAAACAAAAGAGCAATAGAAAATATTGTGTTGAGTTGATCAATAAAAGTAATTAGGTCTTTGGAGAAATTTGTCTATTTATCTGTGGTACTTTTATGTTTTTGAATAAAGTGAACCCTTGGTGAAATAACTCTAAAAAATTGTGAAACAAGTAAAAAGAATATGCATGAGTTGTTATATATAAGGAACAATTAACAATGTCATGGTATAGTTAATTTAAGTTCACAAAGATTTAACTTACTTTCAACCATGAGTTTTCAAAAAATTGAATGTGTTTTATGTTTGGTGGAATTTGTTACTAACAATGATTTCATTGGTGGTTATGTTGTAAAAAATGGTTTCATTGAATAGAATTATAAATATACAATTATCATAAAATGAAATAAATAAACAAAAATTATACAAGTCTATCATCAAGACAAATAATAGTTGCTGTTCATCTTCAATGATTGTAATGTGTCTTCACTAAATTTATATTGGTAAGCTCAAACAACTCACCACCAAACAATATCATTATTGTCAATGCCCTTACACCTTTACAACTCAATGGATTTCATCCATAATCTCAAGTTATCGATTGATCCTACATGATTAGCACTAGCAATTGCACCACATGTTGAAAAGGAAACACCATGAAGAAAATACCTTTACAACTCAATGAATGTCATCCATAATTTTGAGCTATCGATTGTTATCACTAGCAATTGCACCACGTGTTGTAAATAAGAAATATACCACTTCTTTCACTGAATTACAAAATGGAGACACAGAATGGAGGAATGTGATATAACAGTTTCAAAAATAATAACACGTGTCAAAAAACATTATAATTCCAATATAAATATCGCCACCTCCATGTCATAACCCCCAAGTCAATTTTTTTTATTGTTTTTTACGACAATGATTAATAACATTAAAACTTTCCAATTTATAAAGTCTCTGTGTTGGCTATATTGCAGTTATTTCTTTTTGACTGGACATGATTAAATCTATCCATATATGTACGTATATAGCTGCATTAATAGAGCGGCAATCCTGCCTTACTGTAGACAGGGCGATGTGTGCCATCTGTCAACATGGAGGTTCAAGATGCAGGATCTAGCCATCGATTTGTGTTTGCTATTGCCAATAACAGGAACTCTTTATTAACCATGCACTACCACTGTACATGGTATGTGCAGCAATGTTCGCTCCCTGCAACATTCTCAGGATCCCTCCCGAATCGATGGTGTTGGAATTGTTTTGTCGATTCAACAGCTGAGACAAATGTATCCTGTGTACACATCACCTGAACTCGTTACCTATCCTCATTCTTCTACCATTTTTTGACCCGCTGTTTGGTGCTGCTCTGGTTAACTCCAGTTCCTCTGCTGGCTTCAGGTTTCTATGGTAGTCATGGGAGGCACTCCACTTGCCTCATCCTGGTCACTGTTTATAGGTTTGGTCAAGGGTAAGTCATTCCTATCTTTTTAACTGCAGGAGACTATCAATTTTCCTGTGTAACGTTTCAGAGTTCTTCCTTTGTTGTATGCATGCAAGCATATATTAGCGTTTTTTTCCTTTTGTTTTACTCCACTGCGTATTCTGAAATCTTGATTTGATAATTATGTTTTATGGTTGTTTATGACAAGATTTCTCTCGGGTCTAGCTACAAGATTGGGTCGAGCTTCACCTCTGATTTTCCCCAAACTAGCTTCACTATTATCGGGTATGAGGCTTTCTGCTAACTAGGTTGCAAATGAGACCATGTCATATCTCTCGCAACAGGCTCGTTTCGGCATTTAGATGTGATCTCTGTTGTAATATGTATATGTTTTATGTGACAGTGGATTTTCCAAGTTCATTACTTATCCACGAGGGTTTGTCTGAATATTAACAGTTGCCAATTATCGACTCTATTTTTCCTACTTGTATTATGTCGTCCTTTTATAGAGGAATTTTGAGCTGCGAGGGTATGTCTTGAATTTGCGTATATATGCCTTACAGCCTGTATGCAATTCCTAAAAATTGGAACAATATTTATTTGTAATGTTCACTACTCTGGTTTGATACTGCATAATGTTTATTGATATTTCTGGAAATGAAAAGTTCTCCTTTGTTATTTAAGTGCAACGTGTCTGGTTGTAATGACCGCTACCCGCGATGGCCAAGGCAATTGTCAAATACTTTTTTACCCTGTCAAGGGTTTCTACTTTTTTAACAGATGAGGTCCAATGTATTAATCTATATACGATAGTTGTTTCGTGGTTATTGTCGTGAGGCACTCTCTAATTTTATGGTTGCATAGAGTAATAATCTGTTCCTCAACTCATAATAACTGAGTTATATCTTCCCTTTTCATATCAGGTGTACAGATAGTAATTCGAGGACTCCAAGAGACTAGTCTAGCCTCTGCGAGCCGGCCATAGTGCTTGGCTTCCATCCTGCCATTGTGGATGACCCACGAAAAAGGTTCCCGTTTGACCCCTTTGGTTGTAGGGGTACTATCCGCGCCACTGTTCCTTTTTTTTTTTGCCATAATACCATAACTTACAGTAGAACTCAAGAACTCGTAGTTCGATGAATCGTTTAAGAGGGAAATTTATTTTTAACAGATAGAGAAACTATTGTAGCTAAAAATGGAATTGTCTCTGTGAGGGTTCCCATGCATTTTTAAAGTTTAGAGGGTGCTTTGTCATGCGAGGGACATTTATATTTTTTTTTCTTTTTCATTTAATAATTGTATCAATATACCAACTGTGAGTATCCGTCATACTCGTTTGTTTTCGTTTGTTTTTTTTTTTAAGAAATACCTTGAATCCTACAGGAAAAAGGATCCTTATGCCTAAGATTTAGGGTGCTTGGGTTGCCACCCAGTTGGCCTTCTTAGACAGGCCCTCACTATTATCTGAAATAATTAACTGGGCTTCCCTACCCGTGACTTGATTTATGTAAGGGTTTCAATCTCCTCTTCAAATGTATATTTGCTAAAAAGGAAAAAATATTAATTCTAGCAGGGCTTTTATCCATGCGTGCTTTTTATAATAAAAAAAAGAACAGAGAATATCTGGCAGTTACCGTAGCTTACCGATAAATATCTATGTTATTTATGACTATTTTCCTTCGTAGTTGATACAACAATACTATTTTCTGTGACTGAGTCTTTAATAAAGAACACAAAAAATGCAATTCTAACTTAGACTACAACTTACTACTCAATCTTTAATAATGAACACAACAATTGCAATTCTACCTTGGACTATAGCTTACTGCTCAATCTTTAAGTATTTCTACACAGTTCAACCACTTGCCTGGTTTTCTAAAAATTTGCTTACCACTCAGAAGCTGAGATTACCTCTTCTGATCTACTTCTAGTCTGCCTCTTGTCTGTGAGATTTGTCCTACATGACCAGAATCTCCCCCCTTGCTTCTTACAGGACCACTGTCCTTCAGTAAGTTAATTGCACTCAATTCCTGGCTATCTTGTTCTCACCAAACTTAGCCATCTCTTTCC
The DNA here is from genome assembly GCA_000404065.3 of Pinus taeda. NCBI lineage: Eukaryota > Viridiplantae > Streptophyta > Pinopsida > Pinales > Pinaceae > Pinus > Pinus taeda. The sequence continues at coordinate 83,125 of APFE030249571.1, forward strand.
CGTTTTTTTCTCTCTCTGTCTGTCCCTACAGCATAGTAGAGTCCCCCTTTTTCCTGTTCTTTCCTTTTTTCTAGAAACCCCTTCCAGTTAAGGAAAGGCGGTTAGGGTTCGGGAAATCCACAACTATTTGGCCTCTCCCTTATCTTGGGAAGTTCCAACTCTTTCAAGAAACATTACTTAAAAAAACAATATTATTAAATTTAAACCGATAGTAATGTCTCAACAGTCTTCCATTTACCACAGTAAAATTAAATATTTACATCAATTCTGGGGCATTACATCTCCCCGTCCTGAAATTGGACATCATCATGATGTCCGCTGACTAAGAACAGCTCCGGGTAAGCCTTTCTCATGAACTCTTCATCTTCCCAAGTGGCCTCATTAGGTCCAAAGTGTTGCCATTGCACTTTCACTTGGGTAATAACTTGCTTCCGTAGTTGTACTTCTCTCCGGTTGAGAATGCTCAGTGACTCGACCAATATTTCGCCTTTCGGTTGGACCGACAACATGAAATATTCTACATCAGTCTCCTGTAAAGAAAACCTTTAGACTGGTCTGCTAGAATTAGTCCTTACCTGTATGTCTTGCCATCTAATCACATGTTTAGGATCATAAATGTATTTTTTCAATATATAAACATGGAAGACATTGTGGACTCGGATATGAATTGGCAGGGCGAGCTCGTAAGCCACTGGCCTGATTCTTGCCAAGACTTGGAATGGTCCACAATATCGGGGTGCCAACTTGGCACACCCACTCCATTGTAGTGTACTCTTTCTGGCTTGAATTCTTACATAAACATGGTCACCAACTTGGTATTCTTTGAATCTCCTTTTTCGGTCAGCAAATCTCTTTTGCCTATCTTGAGCGGCCTTTAAATTAGAGCGTACCCTTTTCACCATATCCTCCATTTCCTTAAGCATCTCTGGCCACAATCTTAATTTGTCCTCAGGGCCACCCCAGCTTGAGGGTGTGCAACATTTCCATCCATACAATACCTCGAAGGGACTCATTTGTAGCGAAGTATGATATCTGTTATTGTATGCAAATTCAACTAGGTGCAAATATTCCTTCCACTGTGTTGGTTGCTGCATTACATATGCTCGTAACATGTCTTCAACTACCTGGTTCACTCTCTCTGTTTGTCCATCAGTCTGAGGATTGTACACTGTACTGAAATTCAACTGCGTTCCCAATTTTGCAAATAGCATCTCCCAAAAGGCCGACGTGAACTTCACGTCACGATCTGAAATTATTGCCTTCGGGAGTCCATGTGATTTAAACACATTCTGCATGAAGATATGGGCGATCTGTACAACCCTGTAGGTGGATTGCACAGGTATAAAATGTGATGCTTTATTCAACTTGTCTACCACCACCATAATAGAATCGTTATTCTTCTTTGTCCTAGGCAGCCCTGTTATAAAATCCATAGAAATGGTTTCCCATTTCCATTCCGGAATGGGTAATCGCTGCAGTAACCCCATTGGATGTTGATGTTCTGCCTTAATTTGTTGACACTCCAAGCACCGTGCCAAACACTCAGCCACGTTTTTTTCATTCCCGGCCAATAGTATTCCTTTCGAATCGCAGTGATCATTTTCTGATATCCGGGGTGTCCAACATAGTGGATGATGTGGAGTTCATCAAGAATAAGATTTTTAATGCTATTTTGATCAGGTACATATAGCCTTTTCTTGTAGTACAATATTCTAGCATCATCCATTTCATATCCTTGCTGATTTTTCTCGCTATCCGATTGATGTACTTGTTGTTTTATTTGCTGGTATATAGCATCTTGTTCTGCTGTATTTTTTATCATTTCCTTGAAGGGGCTTTTCCATTTAGTGTAGGAAATTTCATACAAACAGTACACCTTTCGACTTAAGGCATATGTGACCTGGTTCTCTTTCAATTTCAAATGTTTAATTTCAAAGTCAAAACCGCTGAGGAAATCTATCCATTGCGCTTGCCTCGTGTTCAAAGTGGGTTGACTAAAATAGTTGGTCAAACTGTGGTGGTCAGTTAGCAGCTAGAATTTCCTTCCCACAAGATAATGTTGCCACATCTTTAATGCGTGTATGATGGAAACCAACTCTAAATCATAGGCAGAATACTTCTTTCCATGCTCCTTTAGTTTCCTAGATTCATAAGCAATTACCTCTCCTTCTTGCATCAAGACACCTCCCATACCTTCCTTGCTTGCATCAGTGCACACCACATACTCCTAATTAGGATATGCTATGCTCAAAACGGGTGCCGTGGTGAGCAGATGCTTAAGCTACTCAAAAATCATTTGGCGTTCCAGGGTCCATTTGAAGGCTTTACCCTTCTTCTGTTAGGAGGTGATAGGATATGCTACATTAGAGAAGCCTTCCACAAATCATCTATAATAAGCAGCTAACCCCATAAAGGACCTGATGTCTGCTAAATCTTTCAGTACATGCCACTCCATTATGGTCCTTATCTTTTCAGGGCCCACTGCAATCCCTTCCCTTGTGATTATGTGGCCCAGCTATTGTATTTCTTCCTTGTAGAAGTCACACTTGCTAAACTTAGCATACAACTGATGTTCTCGGAGAGTTTGCAGTACCAATCTGAGGTGCTCCTTGTGCTCTTCCATGGTGCTGGAGTATATCAATATATCATCAATGAATATCAGTACAAATCTATCCAAATATCGATGAAATATGCTATTCATCAAACACATGAAATTTGCAGGGGCGTTAGTTAACCCAAAAGGTAGCATCACAAATTCATAATGTTTGTACCTTGTTCTGAAAGTTGTTTTAGCGATGTCCTCCTCCTTAATCCTAACTTGGTGATAACCTGATCGCAAATAGATCTTGGAGAGCACTGTTGCATCCTTCACTTGATCAAAAAGTTCATCAATCCGAGGTAGAGGGTACTTGTTTTTGATGGTTATCTTGTTCAGCATACGATAATCTATACACATGTGAAGGGTTTCGTCTTTTTTCTTAACAAGTAGCATTGGGGCTCCCCATGGAGACACACTGGGGCGAATATAGTTTTTATCTAGCAGTTCCTGTAACTGCATTTTTAATTCTGTCAACTCAGGTACACTCATTCTATAGGGTGCTCGTGATACTGGCACTGCCCCTAGTACCAACTCGATGGTGAAGTCTATACCCCTCTTAGGCAGAAGTTCAGGGATCTCCTCTAGAAATACATCAGCAAATTCTTGTATTACAGGGATATTATCCAGCAAGGCTGTTTTATCCTTTGGGTCCACATAGCCCACTTGGATGGCATAAATTTGACTCCCAGCTCACCCCTATAATAGATAGTCTTTGTTTTAGAGTTGACGAGGGACCACTGTTTTTCTAACCAATCCATGTCAGTTATAATGTCATAGGAACCAAGGGGAAGCACATTTAAGTCTGTTGTTGCTGGCTGTCCAACTACTTTTAAGGGATAGTCACTGACTTTAGCAAGAACTTGTCTCTTGGCCCCTGTAGCCAGCTGTAGCACCCAAGGATTATTGAATTTTATAGATTGTAGTTTACAGTGCTCTAGCACCTTGGGACTAATGTAACTTAATGTGGCTCCCGGGTCAATTAAAGTAGTTATAGAAAGTTCCGGAATTTTACCTTCGAGTTCCACCATAGTCAGCTGGTACTCCGCCTAACGGTCCTCCAGGGCAGCATTAATCCGGGGTATACTACGTCCCATGTCACCAACTGTCGATGCTTCCTGGATCTGGGAGATCTGCTCGGTTCCCTTCTATTGCAGACAATTCTTAACGTAATGGGGTCCTCCACAACCTCAACACTACATGGGAAGCCTTGTTGTCCCTTCGCTGTCTAATTTACTAGAGGGCTCACTAGTTCTTGACTCACCGGTTGGCCTTGACCTGAGTGAATATTTCTAAAAATTTATGTTGTTGTGTCCTTTCGCGAAACCCCTATTACTTCCACCGTGACTCCCTTTACTATTTCTAGCCAATCTGTTGTTTCTTTTATCAGCTCCCCTTTTCCCTGGAACCTCTCCTTTCTGTTTACTTTTCTAGTAGAAAATTATGGCCTTACGTATGACTTCGTCCATTGTCTTCAGGTTGTCAAATTCAATCCTTTCCCTCATATAAAAGGGTAAACTACTGACAAATCTTTTCACCTTAGCCTTTTCCTCTTATAAGGTACATAATGAAGTAACGATGTAAAGCGAGTGATAAATTCGTCCATGGTCTGTTGTCCCAGACACAAATCATGGAATTCACTTGCTTTTTCGTCATAAAACCATTCCTTCAGATACCTCTCTTTAAAATATTTCTAAAATTTGTCCCAGGTAATATTCTGCTCACTTACACCTCTCACTATCTTGACTTCCTCCCACCATAAGGTGGCTTTCTCTTGTAATTGGAAGATAGCTAAGTGTGCCTTGAGATTGTGATCATATTCGTAAAGCTGAAAGTATTTGTTCATATTAATTAACCATGCCTCCGCTGCTTCCTCTTGTTCTCCATCAAAATGTAGAGGCTTGATCTTGCGGAACTCACCTTGCAGTTGAATCCGCTGCCTCTTCGATGTCTGCTGCTCGGAGGCATTATCAGATCGTTCCTCCTGTTCTTTGTTCCTTCCTTCCGACCTTTCTGGTTCTATGTGGGGATTCTGTTCTTCCGACACTCTTTGCTGCTCAGCACTAGGATTTGGTGGTTGTTGATTCTGTTTGTCGGATAGGCTCTTTAAAATTCTTTCCTCTTCCATGGTTATTCTGGCGTTATCTTCTCGTAATCGTGCTATTTCATTTCTCAGTTGTTGTACCGTTTCTAGTATTGCATCGTTCGTATTACGAGTCTCCTCTCTAGTCTGTACCCACAACTCAGGATTCCTTCCAGGGCTTGTTGCTGGTCCCTGACCTGCTATGAACCCGTGGGGTCTGCTTCCTGCCCTTCTCATGTTGGCTGTCCCCTCTTATCCTCCTAGGAACCTAGTCAGAGGAAAAAATTAGCACAACACAGTTTTTTTTTTCGTTTCTTCAAAGTTAGAAATACAGAGGTAACAAAAAATGAATCTATTTCAACCAATTATATCCCAGAGGGCACAGTTTTGAAAACTTCACTGTGATACCACTTGTCATAACCCCCAAGTCAATTTTTTTTTTTTTTTTTTTTTTACGACAATGATTAATAACATTAAAACTTTCCAATTTATAAAGTCTCGGTGGTGGCAATATTGCGGTTATTTCTTTTTGACTCGACATGATTAAATCTATCCATATTTGTACATATATAGCTTCATTAATGAAGCGACACTCCCGCCTTACTGTAGACAGGGCGATGTGTGCTATCTGTCAACATGGAGGTTCGAGATGCAGGATCTTGCCGTCGATTTGTGTTTGCTATTGCCAATAATAGGAACTCTTTATTAATCCTACACTACCACTGTACATGGTATGTGTAGCGATGTTCGCTTCGTACAACATTCTCTAGATCCCTCCTGAATCGACGATGCTAGAATTGTTTTTTCGATCCAATGGTTGGGACGAATGTAGCTTGTGTACACATCACTTGAACTAGTTACCTGTCCTCATTCTTCCACCATTTTTCGACCCACTATTTGGTGCTGCTCTGGTTCGCTCCAGTTCCTCTGCTGGCTTCAGGTTTCTATGGCGGTCATGGGAGGTGCTCCACTTGCCTCATCCTAGTCATTGTTTACAGGTTTGTTCAAGGGTAAGTCATTCCTATCTTCTTAACTGTAGGAGACTATCAATTTTCCAACGTAATGTTTCAAAGTTCTTCCTTTTTTGCATCCATGCAAGCATATCTGAGCATTTTTTTCCTCTTGTTTTACTCCACTGCGTATAATAAAATGTCGATTTGATAATTATGTTTTATGGTTGTTTATGACAGGATTTCTCTCGGCTCTAGCTACAAGCTTGGTCCGACTTCACCTCTAATTTTCTCTAGACTAGCTTCACTATTACCGGGTATGAGGCTTTCTACTAGCTAGGTTGCAAAGGAGACTAGGTCATATCTCTCGCAACAACCTCGTCTCGGCATTTAGATGTGATCTCTGTAGTAATATGTATATGTTTTATGTGACAATGGATTTTCCAAGTTCATTACTTATCCACGAGGGTTTGTCCAAATCTTAACAGTTACCAATTATCGACTCTATTTTTCCTACTTGTATTATGACATATTTTTATAGAGGAATTTTGAGCTGCGAGGGTATCTCTTGAATTTGCGTATATATGCCTTACAGCGTGTACGCAATTCCTGAAAATTGGAACAATATTTATTTGTAATGTTCACTACTCTGGTGTGATACTGCATAATGTTTATTGATGTTTCTGGAAATGAAAAGTTCTCCTTTGTTATTGAAGTGCTCTGTGTCTTGTTTTAATGACTTCGACCCACCATGGCCAAGGAAATTGTCAATTACTTGTTTACCCCGTCGAGGGTTTCTACTTTTTTTACAAATGAGTTCCAATGTATTAATGTATATACGATAGTGGTTTCGTGGTTATTGTCATGAGGCACTCTCTAATTTTATGGTTGCATAGAGTAATGATATGTTCCTAAACTCATAATAACTGAGTTACTACTTCCATCTACATATCGGGTGTACAAATAGTAATTTGGGGACTCCAAGAGACTAATCTAGCCTCTTCGAGCCAACCGTAGTGCTCGGCTTCCATCCTGCCACTGTGGGTGACCCACGGCAAAGGTTCCCATTTGACCCCTTTGGTTGCAGGGGTACTATCCGCGCCACTGTTCCTAGTTTTCTTTGTTATAATACCACAACTTACAGTAGAACTCAAGAACTCATAGTTCGATGAATCATTTAAAAGGGAAATTTATTTTTAACAGATAGAGCAACTATTGTAGCTAAAAATGGAATTGTCTCTGTGAGGGTTCCCATGCATTTTTAATGTTTACAGGGTTCTTTGTCATGCGAGGGACATTTATATATTTTTTTCTTTTTCTTTTTAATAACAGTATCAATCTACCAACTATCAGTATCCCTTCACACTCGTTTGTTTTTGTTTGTTTTTTTTTTTAAAGAAAGACCTTGAATCCTAGAGGAAAAAGGATCCTTACGCCTAAGATTTAGGGTGCTTAGGTTGCCACCCGGTCGGCCTTCTTAGACAGGCCCTCACTATTATCCGAAATAATTAACTAGGCTTCCCTACCCGCGACTTGATTTATGTAAGGGTTTCAATCTCTTCTTCAAATGTATATTTGTTAAAAAGGAAAACATATTAATTATAGCAGGGCTTTTATCCATGCGTGTTTTTTTAATAAAAAAAAATAACAAAGAAGATGTGGTAGTTACCGTAGCTTACCGATAAATATCTATGTTATTTATGACTATTTTCCTTCGTAGTTGATACAACAATACTATTTTTTGTGACTCAGTCTTTAATAAAGAACATAGCAAATGCAATTCTAACTTAGACTACGGCTTACTGCTCAAGCTTTAATAATGAACACAACAATTGCAATTCTACCTTGGACTAGAGCTTACTGCTCAATCTTTACGTATTTCTGCATAGTTCAACCACTTACTTGGTTTTCTAATGATTTGCTTAACACATAGAAGCTAAGATTACCTCTTCCCATGTGCTTCTAGTCTGCCTCCCATCTGTGAGATTCGTCCTATAGGACCAGAATCTCCCCCCTTGCTTCTTGCAGGCAAGTTAATTGGACTTAGTGCCTCGCTAACTGGTCCTCACCAAACTTAGCCATCTCTTTCCTGTTCTTTTCTCTCTCTGTCTATCCCTATAGCACAGTAGAGTCCCCCTTTTTTGTGTTCTTTCCTTTTTTCTGGAAACCCCTTCCAGTTAAGGAAAAACAGTTATGGTTAGAGAAATTGACAACTTTCTGGCCTCTCCCTTTTCTTGGTAAGTTCCAACTTTTTAAAGAAACATTACTTAAAAAAAACAATATTATTAAATTTTAACCGATAGTAATGTCTCAATAGTCTTCCATTTACCATAGTAAAATGAAATATTTACATCAATTCTGGGGCATTACACTCCATATTCTTTCTACATAGTTTTCATATTAGCTATACTGAAAAAACAAGAACATGGAAAACACAAGGAGATTGGTGGTGAAGAACAATGTGTTCTTTTGAATAGTGAAAGAAATAGTAAAGAGGTGACTCAATATGGAGTAATTGTACCAAAATAACCTCTAATTTTGAAGGTAACAAATCACTATCTATTTCCTTATTGATAAGGCATTGGAAGTATTTAACTTCATCATAGTTATCATGATTTTTAAGGCTCAAGGAAGCATTGTTGCAGTAAAATTTCATTGTAACATAATCCTTGGTTTTCTTGATATTTTTTATCTTTCAACAATTCTCAAAGAAGCATTAATTAGTGCTATAGCAAAATAGTCCTTACTTTTTCTTGATATCTGTTTGTCTTTTAACAATTCTTAAAGAAGCATTAATTGGCGTTATATGTTATAGCCTTACCACATTTCCATTGCAACATATTATATATTCATAATTCTAAGTTTAATGTTTATGAGCACATTTCCTTTAAAACTTAGTCAAAGATAATAATTTATATGAGTTTTCAATAATTTCTATAAAAAAAAAAATATTTATATTTTTATAATTTTTTATGATTGTATAACTTTAATTTAATTTAATATATATATATATATATATATATTATCTATATATATATATATATATATATAATATATATAATATATATATATAATTAGAAAAAGTAATAAAAAGAAGATAATTATTTTGATAGAATACAATTTTTTTTATTTCATGTAATTAATATTAAAGATATTGTAAAGATATACAAAACACCTATGTAATTATATTTTATGCTTTCTAATTGATTTTTTTTTTTTTTAATATTGCTATATTTTGAATGTTGTGATTGTGATTTACCATAATTTTATATTAATTTTTACAAAGTTTAATTCTTAACATTTAAGGTAGTTTAATTAAAAAATATAACCATTTAACATGAACATTTCTTTATACTAAATTGTAAAATATTTTATACAAAGAATTAAACTCAAATCCTTCTTAACAATTATCATAAGTACTATTATAAAATTACCATATAAATTATTTAATAACATCATATAAATTATCTAATAACATAGTATATCATATTGAAAAAATACTACCTATTACCTATTAGAATTTACTAAAATAATGTTGCTATGTGTACCTTACATCTTTCCATTTTCTAATTAATTGCATAAATGGTACATAAAGCTAAACAACTCTATAATTATTTCTTTTATTGGAAATTATTCAATCACTTTAAATAGACTGTTAATTCCCTTTTTGAATTGTAAATTTAAGAGTTAAAAGATTTTCACAGATCAAGTCAAAATTCTTAGAGTTGCTTTGTAAGTTTATATTTGTATGAAAAAAATATTTTATTAGTTTTCATAACACATCAAATAAATTAAAACATAGTAGAAAAATTATATCTACACTGAAATGGAATTACATGCTCAACTAATGTAACAAAACAGGTAAGGTTCAAATATATTATTAATTTGAAGACATTAAATAAAAGCAAAAATAGTAGGATTCATGTGCCTTTATTCCTATTTTCTAGAGGCATGACAATTAAATATAAGTTTCAAATACTTTATAATTGGAAGATATTAAATAAAATTAAAAGTAGTAGATAGTGCGAATCATGTGCCTTTATTTCTATTTGCCATAGGCATTACAGTGATAATGATTAAGATGGTCGTGGTTGTTTCAAAGAAGCCAAGAAACAAATTAATTTGAAGCTTCTCTTATATTTCATTTTTAATTTTATTTAATTTTTTTTTTACCCTACAAATTTTCATGATATAAAAAATTATTGTATTAATATTGACAAAACATTACATTTATACTAAATTATATATTTCAATGTTTTAAACCTGTATATAAATGTTAAAATGTTTATATTAAATATTAAATTTTACAAACATTTACCATCTCACCTTATATTGCTTTCACAAATTACTTAGGTCTATTTAGATTTTCAATTAACTCCCTAAAATTGCCAAAAAAATATTAAATTGCAATCCAAATGGAGTACCTAATAACCTATGACATGGATCAAAAGTCTTAGAAAAAATTCACACATTAATTGGATTTTTAAAGATTTATAAATAGTTTTATCCAGTTTTATTTCTAAATCACTAAATATTTTTTTTTCAAAAACTATAAAGAACCATTAACCAAAATTATCTATCGAAGATTTTCAATTGAATCTCTGAGATTTTCAAAAATCTTAACTTGCAATCCAAATGGAATACCTCACTTTGAATTAAGAACCTATCACATGCATCTAAAATCCTCTAAATATTATATTCTATAGGATTCTCATTCTAAAATCCTATAAATATTATATTCTATAGGATTCTCATTCAGGGATAGAGATGGATAATCGAACTTTACAATCAAACTTTTACCTAGAAAAGATAACTTTAATGAGAGAATCTGGAGAAACTAACTTGAATAAGAGAATCATCTGGATAATAAATGTAAACATTGAGTTAACGGTCAGTTCCGAGAAATTCTTTAGCAGTATCAAAACGATTGGTTAAAATTCCCTTATAATTTCTTAAAACATGATTTGATTTCGATTTGTTTTACGAAAATCACCAACTTCTGGTACAAAATATTATTGCTCCCCCAACCCTTTTGGCCAAAACATAATTAATCCAAGATAAACTAAGTGGAGGTATAAACATACATACCATTAAACTCTGAACTTCGACTTGTGTCTTCCAATGGGGGAATTTTTATTTTTGCAATCGCTGATCATCCTTTTGAAAACATATTATGCTTATAAGATTCATGTTCGCTTGTATTTTCCCATGATTGGATGTTTTTAGAGGAATTCGTTGTAAATTTTTCTGTGCTATACATTTAACCTATTTTCCTGCTTGAATGGGAAGCGATTTTCTTCTGGTTCAACTCACTGATGGGTTCGTAGTGTTCGTTGTTTGGTAGAAAAGTAATAAAAATGCTGTAAAACACGTTTTCTGTAAATTTTGAGAGCACAACTGACTAGAAAGTAAATTTCGACAAAACAACTGACTAAGAAGTAAAGGCAAGACGGTACTGGGTAGCTGTCAATAGAGGCACATAGGAAGCCACTGAATAAATTAAATTTTGGATATTATTTTCTTTTAATTCTCATCTACCTTGTTCTCTATATATTATTATTAGAGTGTAAGTTCTAGGGAAGAGAGTGTAAGTTGTGTGCTGGTATGGTTGGTTGTTTTCTTTTTCATTGAGGATTGAATGTTATGTTATGAAATGTCCATCAACAACTAGGTTATCTACCTTGATTTCTTAAAAAACAAGTAATTGTTGTTTATAGAAATAACTTAAATAATAAATAATAATATAAATAAAAAAATTAATAATTATATATAAAAATAACTAATACCAAATTAATACAATAACCCACCACAAAAATTGTTTTCTTCTACTAGGGAAATCGACTTCAAAAGTGCTTCTGCCTACTGAGTTGTTCACTATAATTCTCTTCCTATTAATTAAGATTTGTAGGATATCATCTTTTTTGGATGACCGTTCACAGTTGCTTCAACATATTATTACAATATGTTGCTGTCAAGCAATAAATGAACAAAATCACATTACTGTCCATTTCACAGTCGCTTCAAGCAGCTAGTTACAATATGTCGTCCATTATAAACGAACAGTTGACCTAATAGTTGTGGACACGTCTTCAAATTTCATGTATGGCAATATCTGTGTATGGAACTATCTGTGGAAGTCAGTTGGCGTATATTTCAACTGACTCATTAGAAATCACAATTCACTAATCCTAACGCACTGATTTTCTTTCGTTTTTCCATGGTAAACAATCCAATATTACTTTTTATTCTATAAACTGGGAATGATTAAATGACTATTATTCTCTTTATCTTATTTTATTTTTGATAAGTACAAATTTTAATTTTTATAATTACAAATTAGACTCATAAATAGCTTTCAATGTAGCTCTTCATATTAATATCAAAATAAGAGATTATGGAAAATTAACTTAATTATTACACAAAACCAAAAGAGCTTGAAAGCTACAAACCCACCTAAATGAACTTGAACAGCACTTATTCAATGAATTTAAATAAAATATTTTATTTACTATTACCAATTTCCGTTGGTTTTATAAAACAAATGAAATAACCAATACAATCATTTGATGAGTAATTTGTGAATGCAATTCTTAGAGAATAATTAGAATAGTAATTATCCCGAAGTACATGATAAGTGAAGACGCATCAAAATTTAGCTCATAAATAAGGATTTTGAGCATAAAAATTTAGCTCATACGAAATGTGTTTCTAAGCCCTGGAGACGCTTTAATACATTAGAAAAATTATCCATGGAATAACAGCATAAACTAAATAGCTTATCCATTTTTTATGTATTTTATAAATCAAACCGAAACTATATAGTATAGAATGTTGTAATAACGTAGAATCTTGTTTTAGTTCTCCGGGGGTTAAGCTCCCTGAGAGAAAGGAAAAGTGGATCTGTCCAAAACAATATTGCAGTGGACTTAGTGATCCATGTGTTTGTTAAATGGCTTAAACCCTAGATTACTTTACTCTGACCTACCTGAAACCTCATCCCAAAAGAATCTGCACTGGCTGACTCTTGTTTTACTAACTAGGGTTTTGTAGGACCTCTTCCATCCGCGGCTCTAATAGATGCCGGTGGACGTTACATATGCAATTATGATGTCCGTACCATCACTGCGACTAGAGCTAATGGATATGTGATGTCTAATCTCCGAGATAGGAAAGTTAAATTTGCTGACATCTACTGAAGTGTTATGTAAATTGGAAGAGAGACAGGCCGAACAGAATAGAAAAAACAATATCCATGGATTCGAGATTGCATTACTGTAGTCGGACAGTGTTAGCTATCTCTACACAATCTGTTTGCAGCATAAATAGATTTCTGAGGTCTTTTGAGCTTTCTAAAAACGTTATCTTATCTTGAAAAAATATTTATTGAAATAATTATTAGAATTTTTTTTATAAAAAATTTATTGAAATAATTATTAAGAATTTTTTTATTTATAATATATGTGTTATATAATTAGAAATGTGTTTTTTTCATAATATAAATAATCACAAGCCTAAAAAATTTTGACAGCACATAAATTGTTTAGAGTGTACAGTTTATAAAGATCCATGAGGTCCGTGCAGGTTGGCCCTACGTACTTGCACATAAATAATTGGAATAGGAGCTTTTAGAAAGTTAGTGCTTGTGCAAATAAAAGGCTTTGGTACTTTTGTAAGTTGGTGGTTGTTAAATTACATTAAAGAGATGGTGAAGTCTAATGAACCAATTATATTTAAGGGTAGAATGTTGTTTAAATAACTAGCCGATGGAAGGAAAATTTATTAATATAAGGAAAGTGGTGATTATATATTGT
>APFE030249588.1:0-10065 GCA_000404065.3 Pinus taeda
TCAGGAATTTCTTCTGTACATTAATATTGATAGTACCCACGGATTCCATCCAAGGATATCCCAAAACAACATCCATGTTATCCATATCTGAAACATAAAAATCACTATGAAACACATATTTATCCATAGAAAGTTTCAAATCCTTATAAATTTGAACATCCTTATCATCAACCTGTGTATTTTCAATATGTTTTGCTGGGACTTGTAATTTTTTTGCCAAATTAACATTGATAAAATTATGTTTACCATTAGGATTGATAGAAACAATGATCTTCTCTTTCTAAATCAATCCATGAACCTGCAGTAAGGAGACACCCGTAGCAATTAACCCCTTATGTGTCTCATTCTCCTTTTTTTTAGCCCGAGACCATTTGTCCAAAAGGACTTTTTCAAATTCTACATTTGAAAGTTTGGTCAACTGCGTTTTGTCAAGTGAGTGCCACCATTTGGCAGCCGCATTTTTTAAATTAAACCACACTGAATCCCTCCAATATCTCCTATATATAAGCTTTAGTCCCTTTATGAATTCTTCAATAGTCATACCATTATCATTCCCTGTAAAAAATGCCTTGCTAGGATCCATGAATGGTTTGGAAAAATTCACTCACTCGGCGAAAATTTGAAAATGTCAGTTTCGTCAATATTGCTCAGAATCTCTATTATAACCTGTTTTTGGAAATGGAACAACCATTCTGCATCTGCCCATGTGATAGAAATCCTGATTCAGACACTGGAATTTCAAATCTGCGCTGCAACTCTCCCGCCGTCACCCAAAATTTATGAAAAAAATGCTGATTTTAAATCAGCGATATCTCCCTCATCCGGACTCCGATTCGCCTGATTTTTTTTTTGAAATTGGGTGTTTTTTCACAAAGATTCCAGATCTGCAATTAGATCTTGCAGATATTGCACTAGGACGTCTAGAGCTGTGCTGCAAATTCGCTGCCCCGAAAAATTAGCCAGATAATAGAATGAATGATTGTGTGCTCAATGTATCCGAGTGCTTGTATACATAAGAAGGTTGCGAAAGTAAAAGTGAGGAACTCGATGTAATAAAGGAACAATAAGGTTGTGAAGAGTCGTATCCAATTGGGTTATGTCATGTATTTAGCCGTTAAACATATGTGATGGAGAAGTGCAGTGAAGTACGAGTTAAAAACGGAGATCAAATCATGAGACCATTAGGCATTAAAGTCGGAGGCATGGTGGAACAATTACAACAATCAAATCACATGATGACAAGTCAAGTAGTGTGATTGTACGAGTTATAAAATTTATGTTTTATATTGCTATTTGAAATAAGTTTTTGTGCTTACCTCTAGAACCATACCTTTCCGCTTGTTAACCTTTTGTTGTTTGCTTCTTCAGGTGCTTAGGTGTTGATATGTCTTCAAAAGTTGCTTTCTCCTCCATTACCTGCATATAAAATTTATTATGAACTAGCCTTTTCATTTATTTATTTTTTGAACTAATGATCAATTGTTACTACAAAGTCAGATTGGCTGCAGAACAGGATTACCTACAGAACTGGAATAACTGCGGAACGAGAACAGCTGTGAAATGTAAAACAGAGAATAAAATGTGACCTTATGAATGAATGAAATGGAGATGACTATGTGGATGAAAATATGACAAAATGGAAATGAAAAATGGAGGTGGAAGAAATGTTGAAGAACAAAAATTTATTAGTGAAATATGGTGGTGGAGTAGAGTGAAACTTGCAGAAGTAAAATACAATGAAATGAAGTAAAACAATGAATTTTTAGAATGCACAATGAGTCACCATTTTTTTGGAAAATATAGGGTGTCAGAGTCTTCTGATTTTCACTCTGTATTTTCTATATAAGCATGCCAATTAGTGATTGGTTTTCAACCTTTTACAATTTTTTTTTTTTTTTTTGTTAAGATATGATGAAAAAACAAAGATTAAGTTGGTGGAGAAAAATGATTCTTCTTCACCAATTTCATTTCTGAATTATTTTGAAAGATCTTGATGAACTCCTCCTTTGAGATTGGTTTTTGATAAATTTTCAACCTATGACCATTCACAAGGAGAGGAGTTTGATTCTCATCTATTGTTTTGATTCTTATTGCTCCATTACTAAAAAAAAATTCAATCTCATATGGCCCAAGCCAATGAGTTTGAAACTTCCCTTGATAATATTTAAACTTTGAATCAACTAATAGTGCCCAATCTCCCTCTTGAAACCTTTTGTCCTTGATGTACTTGTCATGCCACTTAGCTCTCTGTTGCTGAACTAGACCAGTCCTTTGAACAACCTCTTGTCTGATTTCATCAAGTTCATTTAACTACTCCAGTCTATGCTTTTGAGCTTCTGATAGATCCATCCCCAACTGAACTGCCATCTTGAAGGTTTTGACTTGGAATTCAATGGGGAACAAGACTTGTTTTCCATAAACAAGTTCATAAGGTGTATGTGCTGTTGTGTTTCTCCATGTAGTTCTATAGGTCCACAAGGCTTCAGGAAGACTTTCTGCCCAATCTCTTCTATGTAGATGCACAGTCTTGGTGAAGATTCCTTCAATCACTTTATTTTTAAACTCCACTTGATCATTTGCTTGTGGATGATAAGGAGTGGATTTCCTATGCTTGATCTTGTACCCTTCCATAAGCCTCTCCATCATTTTGGATGTGAATTGAGTTCCTTGATCTGTCACAATTTCTCTTAGAACACCAAAGCGAGTAAAAATATCCTCAAAAAGATAACTAACTACAGATTTTTCGTTAGCAAAAAGTAATGCTCTGGCTTCTACCCATTTGGTGACATAATCAGTGCATACATATATACTTTTTCTGCTTGGATGGGGGATTAATAGGTCTAATAAAGTCTAAAGCCCATTTTTCAAAGGGTTCGATAAGTACCTGAGGTTGTAATGACATTTCATTTGAGGGATCAGGTTTCCCTACCCTTTGGCAGTTGTCGCACCTTCGGACATATTCTTTAGCATCTCTGAAGATGGATGGCCAATAATATCCTAAAGAAAGGATTTTATAGGCTGTCCTCTTGTCAGCAAAGTGTCCATCACATGGCTCGTCATGACATGCTTTGAGAATATCAAGCATTTCATCTTCCCTGACACACCTTCTGATCATAATATCTGGCCCTGTTTTATACAATTCGTTAGTGATCCATGAATATGTTGCACTATTTTGAATAATCTTTATTTTCTCTCTAGGAAATAAATGTGAAGGTAACTTCCCTGTAACCAAGTAGTTAGAAACATCTGCAAACCAAGGAGTTTGAGTAGTTACTGCAAATAAATATTCATCAGGAAACTTATCCTCAACTAGAGAGTCTTCTTTGATATTCTAAATCCTGGACAAGAAATCAGCAACTGTGTTTTGTTTTCTAGGTCTATCTAGCAAAGTAATGTTGAATTCTTGCAAAAGTAAAAGCCATCTTGTAACTCTGCCATTAGTAATAGGTTTATTCATCAAATATCTAATTGCAAAGTGATCTGTATGAATAAAAGTTTCATAGCTTGTTATATAGTGTCTAAACTTGTTAATTGCAAGAACAACAAATAAGAACTCTTTTTCAGTCACAGTATAGTTCAACTTAGTGGGAGTCAAATTTTTACTTGTGTAGTAAATGACATAAGGAATCAAATCTTTTTGTCCCAATACAACTCCTAGAGCTGTATCTGAAGCATCTGTAGAAATATGGAAAGGAAGTTTCCAATTTAGTCCTCTTAAGATAGGTGCTTCAGATATTTTTGCTTTCAAGGTTTCAAATGCTAGTTGGCAATCAGTATTCCACTTGAATTCACAATCTTTTGTAAGAAATTTGAAGAGTGGAGATGCTACTTTGGTAAAGTTTTCTATAAACCTTCTATAATATTCTGTAAATCCTAGAAAACTTCTAACATCTTTTTGGCAATTTGGAATTGGTAACTTAGAGATGACTTCAACTTTTGATTTGTCCACTTTAATCCCATCTCTTGAAATGTGATGTCCTAAAACAATATCTTCTGTAAACATCATAAATCATTTTTCATGGCTTAGTGAAAGGTTTGTTTCTTTACATATTTTAAGGACTTTTTCCAAATTTTCCAAAGCTTCTTCAAATGTGTTACCATAGATTGTAAAATCATCCATATATACCTCTACGCAATCATGTATTAGATCAGAAAAAATTCCTAGTACTGCTCTTTGGAATGTTGTTGGTGCATTACATAACCCAAAAGGAAGCACTCAGTAGAAACAAGCTCCCCATAGACAAGTAAATGTGGTTTTATCCTGATCCTCAGGTGCTACTTGAATTTGATTATAACCACTAAAACCATCCAAAAATGAGAAATACTTTTTACCTGCTAATGTATCTAATACCTGATCTATAAAGGTCAAAGGAAAGTGATCTTTCAAAGTTACTTTATTCAATTCTCCGTAATCAATGTACACCCTCCATTTACCATTCTTTTTAGGCACAATTACCAAAGTAGAAACCCATTGGCTATCTGAGATTGGGTAAATGAAGTTTACATTAAGCAATTTTTGGAGCTATTCTTTCACAATCTCCCTACGATTTGGATTCATCCTTCTTTGAAGTTGCCTGATTGATATACTGTTTTCTTCAATATAGATATGATGGATACAAGTCTTAGGATCAATACCTTTAATGTCAGTATACTCCCATGCAAATGCGGCAGAATGTTTTTGTAATATTTTGGTTAGCTCTTCTTGTTGTAATTTTCCAAGTTTTTGTTTACATTCAATGTCCTACCTATAAAAATTTCAATTGTAAAGCTATCAAACTCTTCCATAGAGTAAAGAGACATCTGCCTAGATGACAAGTATTCAACATTAAATTTTTCTTGGAATTGTGCATGATCATATTTTGAAGATGTTTCAAAATTTTCCAATGTGTTCAAAATTTGACTATCTTCACTAATTTCTGATATAGTAAAGACGGGTTGAATAACATCTTCATCATCGATCCATTCCTTGTCATCTATTTTTGTGATTGCTTTTGCTGGAGGATACAAAGTAAATTTCTTTGTTGAATTACCATAAAAAATGTACATGTCACTAGATCTACAACTAATAAAAGCATCAGCTGTGGCCAACCAAGGTCTTCTTAAGATGAGTGGGTGTCCTCCTAAATTATTCTTGGGAGTTAAAATCATGAAATCAACAGGATATTCCCAAGAATCTAAGGAGACTGAAATGTCTTCTAGCACACCATCTTGTTTGATTATTGATCTATCTGCAAGTTTCAGTAAGGTAGGTGTGTAAAGAAGGTTAGGAAGTTTAAGCTACTCCATAGTCTGTCTACTCATAATGTTTATTGCTGCCCCTAAGTCAATCAATGTGTTTGGAATTTCAATCCCATTTATGTGTGTCTTGATAATTGGACTTCCTGGGTCCACATATTTCTGCATGGAAATATTTCCCATCATGATATCTGCTATCTTTCCTACCAGGTGAATTCTTTTTGTTTCTCTTGGTTTTCTTCCTGGTCTTTTGATGCTCAACTCCTTTATTGTCTTGGCTAGAGTTGGAATTTCTCTAATGGCTTGTAACAAAGGAATCTTGATACAAACATTCTTCAATTCCTCTAGGAAGTCATAATTGGGCAACAAGATCTGTTTTTCCACTCTTCTATCAATCTGTAATCTCTCAGGAAAAGGAGGTGTAGAAGTAGATGTTGGTTGCTCAATTATAGGAGTTGTGTTTATTGACTCTTTTTGTTTTCCTTTTTCAATGTTTTGGTTTTGGAGGGATGTCCCCTCAAAACTTTTATTGACTTTCAAAGAATCCTCCTTAGAAGTGTCTTTTTCTTGAATATTTATAGAAGGTTTTTCCTTTTCTAATATCCTAGCAGATCTAAGTTGAACATCATTAAGATCTAGAGGAGCAACCATGTAAGTAGAAAATTGTTGTCCTTCTACCATGCAAGCATTCTGAGGGTTTTTATTATTGGGGTTTGGCAATGGTTGGGCTGGTAGTTGATTTGGTTTTTGTTGAAATGGAAGTAAGAGTTGAGGGTTTTGACTTTGTTGTGGAGGTTGTTGTGGAAATGGCAATGAAAGGTGAGGGCTTTGATGTGGAAGTTGTGGTTGCTGATTTTGCTGTTGATTTTGTGGGGGAGGATAGTTCTGATAAGATGGAGGATATTGATAATATTGAGCAAATCTCCCATAAGGATTTTGTACCCCTTGTGCTCGTTGTTGAGATTGATACTGAGATTGAGGTTAAGGCCAAGGTTGCTGCCAAGAATTCCAGTTTGGTGTGGGCTGAAAATACATTGGATTGTTAAATCCTTGATTCTGTTGCCCTTGCCAAGGTCTTCTTGCAACAAAACAAAGAGATTTGACAGGATTTGGGATTGTTTCCTCTTGAAAGATAACCTTAAGACCTGGGATTGAAGGACAAACCTTGGTCTCATGACTTTTTGAACAAATCATACAAGTTTCTACAATTTTTGCATCTAAAGGGCATTCCTTAGAGCATGTTTATTTCTGAATTTTGGACAAAAGATGGCTAAAGCATCAACCTCTGTTTTTTGCTTGTTTTGGATTTTGAGGGTGTCTAGTTGCTCACTAAGGCTCCCTAAAATATCAGTTTTAAACTCATCAAGAATACTGCCAATTTCTGCCCTACTTACAGATCCGGTTGCAGATTTGTTTCTCTAACAAGAGAAGGATCTCTCGGTCCTTTCCCAGTTTTAGATTTCCCCCTTGAGAGGTGAACACATAGTTCTGCTATGTCACTTAATGGAAGTTGAGAGATGTCTCCCTTCCCCATCATGTTAAGGATATCTATCCATTCATCTCTAATGGCCTTTAACAAAAGAGATTTCAAAGTTTCTTCATATAAATTGTTCATTTTTGCTCTTTTCAAATTGTAGTTGAATCTCTCAAGCAAATCCTCTAAGTTTTCATCTTCATTTTGCATCATTTTGAACACCTCATCCTTATGATTGGTAGGCATACAATAATCCAAGCATTTATCCAAAAATGCCTATTTCATGTCATTCCAAGTTCTAATGGATTGAGTGACTAGCCCCATAAACCATTTCAAAGAAGCCCCTTTTAATGTTGAAGGGAACAATTTGAGTTTTTGAAAGTCTTCTAGACAATCATAGGTTCTGCACAAGACTTCAAACTCAAACAAAAATGTTTCAAGGTCCTCACTTCTCAACCCATAAAAGCTTGGGAGGATAGATGGTGAAATGTTTTTCATTGTGGTATGTGTTTCCTCATCTACTATAGGGAATCCAAATGAGTTATCTATTTCCCTATTTCCTCTGCCTCCTCCATTGTTTCCTCTACCTCTCCCTCTACCCCCTCCTCCAAATAGTGAGAATTCTCCATCTTGTTCTTCTTCTGCCATTATAGTTTCTTCAGAATCCTTTGGTTCTTCTATTAATGGATTATGGGAGACAGTTTCTGCTTCTTCTTCTTCACTAGGTATTCCTACTTCCTCAACTACAATAGGCTCCCCTGTGGAAGTGAAAAAGGTCTTCTCTTCTAGGACTATTTTGGTGGATGATGTAGGAGAATCTTCTAATTAAATTTCTGCCCCTTGAATTCCAGGAATCCTATGGCTAGGAGTATGAGTCTGGGATGGAGGTGTGCCTTTCCTAATTCTTTGTGGAGTAGGTTGAGTTGTAGGAATCAAACCTCTACCCCTAGCTATAAATCTACCCCTAGAATCTCTTTCTCTATGCATATCATTTATTTATTTATTTTTTTATGAATATAAGAGATAAGGCTACCTAATTACACTTCCCCGACAACAGCGCCAAAATGTTCAGTCAATTTAGTGTCCTAAATTTCTACATAAATTATCAATCCAAGTATCGTAAACCGATGAAGTGTAGTGCACTATATGTGCTAGATGACCCTTTCTTACCTCACTATTTTTGAGTTTATGCTTGTTTTGAGGTTCTGCTCTTTTGATTCCTAATGTTATGCAATTTAATCTACAAAATCTTAATCTACTGCTGCTAACAATCTAGAGGAATGAAGTGAGAGCTAAAAGTGCTTTTAGGCCAAATTTGGAAGTAAAGTTTTTTAAACAAGAAAATGAAAATAGAGCCTCTCTTCTTGCTATTATGATTGTTTCCAGAACATGAACTGAAAGGACTTTTAAAACTACTATCTACTCAATTACAAAAACAAAGCTTAAATGAGAAAATGAGATGGCAGCTATCTATGATAAATCAAAAATGAAGTACTAGAAATAAGATTCCCTCTACTATCTAATATATTTGTAGAATTAAAGCTTAATGAACTACTGAAGATGAAATTGCAACTGAACTCAATGTAAAACTAAAAATGAAATTGCAACTATTCTATTTTGAAATCAAGGCTAAATGAAGTATTGTTGTCACTCTGCTACATAATTTAGGGAGAACTACCTCCTTATGATAGCAACTTGAGAGATTTCATTCTTCATCATTCTAAGAAAAGTAAACATGAAAATGCGAGAAAAGACTCATTCATAAATAAAACATTTCACCACTTAGTTTTAGGATTAACCTTCAACTAAAAGGGTTTTTGGAAATATCCATTTATATCATGAGTTACTAAACTGATAAGAAAATGGCATTGAACAACATAACTCAAAAACTAATGAACAACAATTGTAATGAAAGATTCATTCATAAATGTAACATTTCACCACTTAGTTTTAGGATTAATCTTCAGTTAAAAGGCTTTTGGAAACATTCATTTCTATCATGAGTGACTACACTAATAAGAAAATGGCATTGAACAGCTTAATTTAAAATCTAGAAAGTAAGGAACATTGGATGAAATAAATCAATTTATGCTACTGCCATCAACTTAAAGCTATAGTTAAGAAACTAAAAAGCAATGAAAACCAAAGGACTATTTTACGCTGGAATACAACTACTCTGAGTTAGTGAAAAATGACATAAGCTGCATGATACACAGAGTTAGAAAACAATTATGAACATGATGAAAAAACACAGTGAATTTACAATTAAACTAAAAAAAAACAAACAGAAATAAAAACATGTACCCTTGACCACGCAGAGGCCCTCTGCAAGGTCTCAGATTATGAACACAGAATCAACACTTCACAAGCACTTCAGGTATCCATTGAAAACAAAGTTTTTATATTAAAACAGAGCACTAAGTTTTTCACACTACAAAGCGGAAATTTACACTATTACATAAGCAAAAACTTGAACTTGTTCTGCGTTTTACATGCTGGTATTTATAGGAAAAATATACAACTGTTTGAAGAAAGAAATCAGCTGTAGAAAAACAAGTAGACAGGTAATGTGTGCGGAATTGTTATCTTCGGTTGCCTTGAAACATAAATCTTCTAATAGTGGTTGTTGGATTCTGTTTGTGGAGGTGGCAGATGAGGTCCTTGGCTTCAGGAGACTGCCTCGGATCCATCATTGAGAATCATGTAAAAACAGAGTCCTACTTGCCATGGATTTCTTCAGTTGACTTCCCTTTGACCGGAGTCCACATTGATCTTGGTCAAATGGATAGGATACAATCCATGCTTTGACGTTTTCCAAGCTACCCTTGTGGTCCTTTTCTTCTCTTGACACCTCTAATCTACAAAAGCGTGGAGATGGCTGCGGAACAGCTGGTTAGCTGCGGAATGTGGCTGCGTTTCGTAGCTAAAAGACAAAAACCTATTCAAACAACAAAAATAGCAATATAACTTGTAAATCATTGAATTATACTCCTTGAGGCAATGTGTAATGGATTTTGATGATTAAGGATGCATTTTCATGGAAAAGCAAAGGAAGAAGGATGAGAAAGTTGCTTAAGAGAGGCAATTTTGGAACTTAACAATGTTGATTATCACCAAAGCCAAGACGATAATCCCACTGTCACACCTCGATGAATACTCACAAGATATTTTATTTTGCATAATTCATGGAAACACTTGGGTTCGACCTAGGTGTTACTGGGAATAGTGTCCACTTAAATGCTGCTATTCCCACTAAGATGGGTGGCTATCTTAGAAACAAACAAGTAAAGTCTACTTTCGTTTTCTTTTATGAAAATAGACAAGAGGAGAACCAAGAAGACCAACCTTAGTCTTGC
>APFE030249593.1:6416-60962 GCA_000404065.3 Pinus taeda
TAAAAATAATAAAATAATAATATTTTTGAGTAAATAAATGCAGAATTTCAATTTTTTAATACATTAAAGAATTCGACGGATGAGATTAAGAGATATCTTGATCCTCATCGATGGTCGAGATCATTTTGACGTGGATCACTCGAACTAGCTGTTGGGAATTTTTCCTTTAGATAGGGTGCTAGGGGTCATTTGAGATCATTCGATCTGTGAGTCTTGTGCTGAAGAAAGCTCTCTTGTAAACTTTTTCTGGTGCAAATAAAGAAAGAATTTGGGGTTGAAATCTTGCTGGTGTTACTCTCCTGAAGTGTTGTGAACTATTTTATTTTCTGCATAATTTTATTTTCAGCCATTAGTAATAGCTTGATGTAGAGTATTGTTGAACACAGGTATCTTGTTCACTTACTAGGGTTTGAATGGTATTAGAATTTCTGAAATAATGGCAGGTATCTCCATTGCATCTGGGATCTAGTACTGTTTTTTCTCTCTTTATTGATGGTTGAAGTGAGCTGTGCAGGAAACCCTTATTCAGAAAATCAGTGGGCATTTGGGGAAGTTCTCAGCTGAACCAGCCAACTCCCGCAAAGCACTCTTTTGTAGAGCCCAACCAGTTTTGATTCTGGGTATATCATTTAGAGTTTATTTGTGAGTTGCATGAGAGTTTTTTCTAAAGCATTTCATAGCAAATCTGAAGTTCTGAAAATATTATTGAAGGTTATTAACAAATCTGGCTGTTGTAGAGTCACAAAGTTGTAAATGATGTAATTTTTTAGTTGATCTAGGGTTTTAGTTTCGTTTTTTTTTTTTTTTTTGGCACATATTATCTCTGGGTGTTTGTTTTGCTGTTGCAGGTTGCAGATTTGAAGGTGAGCTTAAATCTTGAAGCCAGATCTAGGCCCCGAAGGATAAGATCTGGCCTCAGAATCAGCGATTGCAGGAATACATATTTCAGAGCTGGAAATCTTTGTAGGGTTTGATAACTGGAAGTGCTGAAGCGGAGGAATATCACTTTATTTGCAAATTTCTGAGGAATTTTAACCGGTTTACCAGTTTCTGGCTATATATTATATTTCTCTGGAAAGTTTATATAAACAAAAAATACATATATTTGTTTTCCCTTTGGGATCTGTTCAGCTCCAATCATTTTCACGCAGGCCTCTTTTGCTGCTGCCTCACTCGAATCCTTCTTTAAATTCTGCAAAAGGCACTGTCATTCAAAGTTGCCCTGTGGATGCAAATCATAGTCCAAAAATCGTATCAGCTATCGCAACCACATTCTTGTTTGAGCTTGCGTCTCCATTCCATATCACTCTCGCTGCACCTTCAAAAAAAAAAAAAAAGCTATACGCTGTTGTGCCCACGTCCCTCAGACCTCATGCATTAAAGTCCTCCTCCACCCACGCTGCTTCATGCTGTCAATCCGTTGCCCAGCCACGCGTGCTTCATTTCTCACCCTTGCTCACGGTGATTCTATCCCTCACTGCTACAAATCCTCTCATCGCAGCTCCATACCTCATCTGCCATTCCATTGTTCAAGTAGCGTGTCCCATTCTTCTCGCTCATCTAACTTTCTCCAAGCTGCTTCATGCAATCCTACTCCATCTCATCCCTGCAGCTACATACTCCTCTCATCGGTGGCCTTCGAAACCTTTGCTACCTCATTGCCTGCGTGTTGCTACTGCAACGCCCTCAGCCTCGTCCCTTTCCGTCGCATCGCTCCAGCAAACCTGTACACGCAATACGCCCTTTTTTTTTTCTTTGTTATATACTTAGGGTTAGTGTTAATTTTATTTCGTTGTAAATATTTGATATGCGTGGTGTTAGCTCAGGTTTGATATTTTCATTTGTTCAGGCCTAAGTTTAGATATATATCGAATTTCATTTTTATTTTCTTTTTTAGGTTATATATGTATATATATATTTTAGGTTTAAAATTTTAGATTAGCTTTTGGTATTAGAATAAGATACTTTTAAGTTTAGCTTTGTTTTACTTTTTACTTTAAATAAAAAATATAAAAAACAAATAATATTCTTAGTTTTAGGCTTCAGTTTGATATTTTTTTTTAGTAGTTTTGTTTTAATTTTAAAGTAAAAAATGTCATAAAAAATCAATTAAAGAAAAAAAAAAGTTTTAGACTTTAGTTTAGTTTAGTTTAGAAGAGTTTTAAGTTTTATTTTTATTAAGATTTTAGTTTGTTTTATTCTTAGAAAATTAAAAATTAAAAATTAAAAAATTAAAAAAAAATTTTAGCTAAAAATTGAAAATTTCATTTTTGATATCTCTATGTTCCATTTCTCTATAATTAAATGCAATTAATGTTTATTTTGAAGTTAGCTATGTGGAAATGGTAACTGATCAGCATTTAAATTTTATGATCATTTAAAGCATTTAATTTTTCTTTAAGTTTAATTGCTAGATCATCGTTAAAACATTGTGAATATCTTCGGTTCTCTGATGATAAATGATTGTTCTACATGGTTTATATTTCTTCAATATTCAATAAATAATCATTTAATCATTAGCTCCTTAAGGCACTGGTCTATTAACTTAATAAAATCAATTAAGTGCTTGTTTCCCCTCGTCTCCCAACCGAACTGGTCCCCAGTTTGTCATCCATTATCCCATAGGGTCAACCCCCCTTAGCCGCGGGAGACAGGCTTAAACAGAGAGATCGGGGATCAGGGTGACAGTCCCCGGTCTAAGCGTTGTCGTGACAATCTGTGCGACAACAGGGAGCTTTCCCAGTTCTTTCTGACTTGCTCCAATTCCTTTCTCAGAGATACTATTTTAGCTTCATGATGCTCACATATTTCTTCCTTGTCTTTTAGCTTATTTTTCAAGAGATCTTCCCTTCTTTTTGCTTCCTCCTTTTCTACCTTGAGAGAAATGATTTTATTTCATAATTCCTCATTTTCTTCAATGGCACTTATTAACAATTCATCTGCATTTCTTTCTAGTCTTGAATCATCATCATTTGTGAATGCCATGAATAATACTTCTTGACTTCTAGCATAGTCATCTGATTCATCATTACCTCCTTTGCGATGAGGGAAATGATCAGTTGATTTTCTTTTGATGAATACAAATTCATCTTCATCAGACTCTTCTTGCTTGGAGAAGAAATTCTTCTTATTGAACCCTTTCTTTTTGTATACCTTCCTTTTAGAATCCTCCTATTCATCACTATCATGCTTAAGAGGACATTTTGTAGCATAATGACCTATTCTTCCATAGTTGAAACAAATAAGAGGGTACTTACCTTTTAGCTTGGATCCTTTCTTTAGTCTTCGTACAAATTGTGCCAATTCAGATTCAACATCGGAGTCATCACTGCTGGTATTCCATCCTTTCTCCTTTTTTGATTTTGAGGCCTTGAATGTTGCATTTTTGGAACTTGCGATTCCTTTTCTCATCTCATAAGCAATGAGGATTCCATGAAGTTCATCCATCTTGAGAGTATCTAGGTCTTTCATTTCTTCTATAGCACTTACTTTGGAGTCAAATCTGTCAGGGAGAGATCTTAAGACCTTTTGAACAACAATGCTTTCTTCAACATTTTCTCCCAATCCTTTAAGAGAGTTGACCACTTTAGCTACTCGGAGAAAATATGATGCAATATCTTCTTCATCATCCATTTTCAGACTTTCGAATTGCCTTCTATGAGTTTGAAGCTTTGCCTTCTTAACTTTGGAGTCCCCATCGTATAAGCTAACCAACTGATGCAAGAGCATTCAGCCCAAGGAAAATCGTTGTAAATAGTAGACATAGGGGGGTAATGCATTTTAGGAAATAGTTTTCCTAAGTATCAAGTTAATTAGATAGTGGGAGAATATGTAAATGCTCTCAAAATAAATAAATGAGAACATGAGTGGTAGAAGTCAAATCCAACTCTCTAGGAACAAGAGAGAGCTTTTAGGAATTAATTAGATATGGATCATTGAGCTGATAAGCGGACTTTTTTGTTTTAAAACAGAGGAAAAGATGGAATGGATAAAGTCTCAAGGAGACTTATCTGCCACATATGTATGCATGCAGAGAGCTTTAGGGCTTTTGTTAGAGGGGGGATCAGATCCTCCAATGATCCAATCCAATGCATTCTTTTAAATAGTGAACTTGCGTGTTCAATATGCAGAGACCACGAATAGTAGAACTCAGGCCTGTGTGTGTGAGCGACACCGAGGAGTCTCAAATGTAGTTTGTCTTTTACATTAATACATATACAGAGTTATTTCTGAATGTCTCAATAGAGTGTGAATCGCGTGTTTGTGATGAATTATGGTTTGAACTCGTAGGTTCTGTTACATAAGGGTTGCAGGCAGAATTTTGAAGGACACAAGCAGAAAAAGAGGAACACGATTCAGAAGAATCGAAATGGATCATTGAATCCATTAGAGTTCTGCAAGAAGGACAGAGATCAAAGGAGAGTGAGGAGTTTAAGCCCAGAAGGAAGAGCGAGCTGCGAATGAGCAGAAGGCCGAAACCTTTAAAGAAGCCAAATGACCGAGAAATTGAAGAAACATCGTAACGTTCCAAGGGACGAGCGGAGAAGTCCAAAATTGATACTCAGTAGCCGTTGGATCTTCAAAGATCAACGGCTACGATTGGATTGGTAAATCGCAATCGGAGGAGTAAGACTGGCGATGGAACAGAGTGTAGTGATACGCCGATAGTGATATCACCGATAAGTGATAATCGATGATCGGTGTCGGGATTTAATCAGCGATCGGAGCTCGGACCTATTGGAGTTCGGCACAGCGGGAGGTCAGACTATCGGAGAGTGTGAAGGCAACGTAGAGGAGGCGGACTCGACGAGAGTATAGTTGCAGGTATATACTTTTTGAAATCCAGAGTATGCGGTTCAGAGGGGAGTTTCCTTTGTATTCCCGAATAGTTAATATTTCTGATAGTTATATGGTGCGGGCCTTTTAACGTAAAGCATGTGTTATCGCTCCAATAGTCGGAGATTAGAGTTAGAGAAGGTTGATGGTGCATATGTGTTAACACTGTAGAAGTCCCGATAGCCGATAGCGATTGCGATAGAGGTTTTAACCTCGGAATCTATGCGAAACCGTAAGGAAGGCGGAGAAAGAGTATGTTTGCGGCATTTCCTTTAGAAAAGGTTGTAAAGTCCTGAAAGGAAGGTTTGAGACAGCGTTTAATAGAAAAGTATAAAGAAGGCTTATAAGGGTTCATATAATCCCGATAGAGGTTTCAGGTGGGGTGATTGAAGTTCCGATGCAAAGGAACTTATAAGAGGGCCACTTGACCATTTATGGTTTGAAGGTTTGACTCCATTGTAGAGTCAGACACCTAGGACAGTTGTGGATGCATCATTGTGTTAAATGCACACTGTGGGTATGTGTGGGTGTTACCCTGGTATCAGTTTGGCTAAGTATGGTTATATGCCTGTACCCCTGCACCACCAACTTATCCCATACTTCTTTGGCTGAGTCACAATTCATGACTTTTGTAAATTCAGAATCAGTGATTCCACTAGTGATGGAATTTAAGGCTTTTGCATTTGCAATGTAAGCTTTCCTTTCGTCTTGATCTGTTGGAAGAATGGAATGAGCTACGTGCCCATTTAAAACCGAATGCCAAACTTCAGGTCCAAGGGACATTAAGTAGTAGGACATTCTTTTCTTCCAAAAACCGTAATTTGTGCCATCGAACAGAGGAAGCCTTCCTGGCACTTCTTGATTTTTCATTGTGATTAAGAATCCTTCTTCCAACAGTGAGGCTGATTATGAAGAAGTCTGCTCTGATACCAATTGTTGGAAATACTGAGAGGGGGGTGAATCAATATTTTCTTTCAATTGTTATTATTACCAGTTTAATTCTTCACAATTTAAACACCCAATTTACGATGGGGACTCCAAAGTTAAGAAGGCAAAGCTTCAAACTCATAGAAGACAATTTGAAAGTCTGAAAATGGATGATGAAGAAGATATTGCATCATACTTTCTCTGAGTAGCTGAAGTGGTCAACTCTCTTAAAGGATTGGGAGAAAACATTGAAGAAAGCACTATTGTTCAAAAGGTCTTAAGATCTCTCCCAGACAGATTTGACTCCAAAGCAAGTGCTATAGAAGAAATGAAGGACCTAGATACTCTCAAGATGGATGAACTTCATGGAATCCTCATTGCCTATGAGATGAGAAAAGGAAGCCCAAGTTCTAAAGATGCAGCATTCAAGGCCTCAAAATCAAAAAAGGGGAAAGAATGGAATACCAGTAGTGATTACTCCGATGTTGAATCTGAATTGGCGCAATTTGTACGAAGACTAAAGAAAGGATCTAAGCTAAAAGGTAAGTACCCTCTTATTTGTTTCAAATGTGGAAGAATAGGTCATTATGTTGCAAAATGTCCTCTTAAGCATGATAGTGATGGTGAGGAAAATGCTAAAAGGATGGTATACAAAAAAAAAGGGTTCAATAAGAAGAATTTCTTCTGTAAGCAAGATGAGTCTGATCTGATGAAGATGAATTTGTACTCATCAAAAAGAAATCAACTAATCATTTCCCTCATCACAAAGGAGGTAATGATGAATCAGACGAAGAAAATGACTGTGCTAGAAGCCAAGAAGTATTATTCATGGCATTCACAAATGATGATGATTCAGGTCTAGAAGGAAATGTAGATGAATTGATAATGAGTGCCATTGAAGAAAATGAAAAACTACGAAATAAAATCATTTCCCTCAAGGTAGAAAAGGAGGAAGCAAAATGAAGGGAAGACCTCTTGAAAAATAAGGTAAAAGAAAAAGAAGAAATTTGTGAAGAACGTGACGCCGAAATAGTATCTCTGAGGAAGGAATTGGAGCAAGTCAAAAAGGGTTGGGAAAGCTCTCAAATACTTGACATTATCCTAAATGATCAAAAACCTCAACATGACAAATCTGGGATAGGTTTTAAAGGAGAATCATCAAGTACTAAGGAGAATGCAAAAAGCTATGCCGGCATACTTTCCAGCAACCCAAAAGAAGAAAGTTTATTTCATCAAAGGCCCATCTCAAATCCAAATAATGAAGAGAGAGTAACTCCAAGGATGAATGTTGATTCAAATCTTGGCTATTACAACAGGTACAAAACTATTTTTTTGGGCATTGTTTTTATTGTAAAAATTTTGGTCGTCAAGCTAAACATTGCATGGCTTGTAAGAATGAAACACCAAAATTGAAGGATCAAACAAACAAACCATATGGTCTCAAAGGGCAAGGACAAATCAAGACCTACAACTCTTTTGATCCCTTGGCCAAATTTGATCCAATTTGCTCATTATGTAATGATAATGGACATAATGAACAAAATTGCCCCCTCAAAAGAAGAGAAGCATAAAATGAGAATCTCAACACGAATAAATGTGGCCTAGCTCTATGTACTCATAGTGATGAAAATCATTGGTTTGTGGATAGTGGGTGCTCCAGACGTATGACATGTGACAAAAGGAAGTTTGTCTCATTGAACAAAAAGGAAGGAAATGTATCCTTTGGAAGTGGATCTGCCAAAATTGCTGGAAAAAGCACTGTTACCCTTATTAATGGAAAAGGAAAGGCTCAAAATGCTTTGCTAGTAGATAGGCTCAAACACAATCTCTTGAGTGTTAGCCAAATCTGTGATCAAGGGCATAATGTTGTCTTTAGGACTAAAGATTGTGAAATAAGGAACTCTTCCTCAGGGGAACTTGTGGCGAAAGGAGTTAGAACATTAGATAATGTTTACATTCTGAACAAAATTCAAGAAGATAAATGTTAAGTCAAACAGATGAAAGTTGGCTGTGGCACAAGTGACTTAGACATACAAGTTTCGATAACTTGATCAATATTAGCAAGATTAATGCAGTACGAGACATCCCAAAGTTATTCAAGCCAAATCAAGGAGTATGTGGCCGATGTCAACATGGAAAGAAAACTAGAACCAACCACAAGACCAAGGAGTTTTCTACGTCAAAACCTTTGGAGATCATCCATGCTGATTTATGTGGACCAACTAGAACTCGACACTCCAAGGAGAAAGGTACTTTGCTTTATTTGTTGATGACTATACTAGAATGATGTGGGTATATTTCATAAAATATAAATCCAAAGCATTTGAGTGTTTTAAGAATCTTAAAGCTCTTGTAGAAAATGAAAAGGATTCTAAGATTAAATGTCTTAGAACGGATAGAGGGGGAGAATTCACATCAAAAGAATTTGATGAATTCTGTAAAGTACATGGAATCGGAAGAGAACTCTCTGCTGCCAGAACACCCAAGCAAAATGCGGTAGTTGAAAGAAGAAACCGAATAGTTCAAGAAATGGCAAGAACAATGTTAATAGCAGTTGACTTGCAGCCAAAATTCTGGAGAGAAGTAGTCGGGACAACTGTTTATACCTTGAATCGAACTCAACTAAGACCAAATAATGAGAAGAGTCCTTATGAATTATGGAAAGGAAGACCTGCTTCAGTAAAATACTTCAAGATTTTTGGAAGCAAGTGCTTCATAAAAATCAATGATGACTCACCACGAAAATTTGATTCTCCGGTTGACGAAGGAATATTCCTTGGATATTCTACAAGGAGCAAAGCCTACAAGTGCTACAATAATCGACTATGGAAAATAGTGGAAAGCATTGATGTGAAGATTGATGAAGACCTTCCAGAAAAAGAAATTGAAGATCATGAAGTTGACCCTCTCATTGAAGAAAACGAAGAACCTGAAAAAGAGGAAAAAGATCATGAAAAACACAAGGACAAAGAACCATCTCAAAACCCTTCAAAGGTGAAGTTTCTCCAAAAACATCACCCAGAAGAGCAGATTATTGGCATATAGACGAAGGGATGCAAACCCAAAGAAGGATGACAAGTACACCAAAGAAAAATGATGTTGCTCTCCTATCTGTGATAGAACCAGAAACATTTACTCAAGCAAGGATCCTCATTGGGTAAAAGCCATGGAAGAAAAAATGTCTCAAATCGAGAAGAATGAGACATGGGAGTTGGTACCTCGTCCAAAGGATAAAAATCTAATTGGAACCAAGTGGGTGTTCAAAAACAAAATGAATGAAGATGGACAAATCATCAGAAATAATTCAAGGCTTGTTTGTAAAGGTTATTCACAAATTGAAGGAATCGACTTTGAAGAAACCTTTGCACCAGTAGCTCATGTGGAAGCTATAAGGATGTTCTTGGCATTTTCTTGCTCAAAAGGGTTCAAAATCTCTCAAATGGACGTAAAATCAGCATTTCTGAATGGGGAACTCAAGGAAGAAGTCTACATGGAGCAACCAGAAGGGTTTAATCTAGCAGAAGGAAAAGACTTTGTTTGTAAGTTGAAAAAGGCATTATATGGGTTGAAACAAGCTCCTAGAGCTTGGTACACAAGATTGGACCACTATCTACAACAACAAGGCTTCAAGAAGGGGGTGGCAGGAGGTAATCTCTACATAAATATGGATGAGGATAAGTTACTAGTCACTCTTGTCTATGTTGATGATCTGATTTTCGCTAGTAATAATGATGAGATGAGCCATGAGTTTGCTCAAAATATGTCAAAAGAGTTCGAAATGTTGATGATAGGAGAGTTATCTTACTTCCTTGGACTACAAGTATCTCAAACCACGACAGGCATGTTCATATCTCAAGCAAAATATCTTAAAGACATGCTTAAAAGATATGGAATGGAATACTGTGCACCCATGAGCACACCTATGACCACATATTGCAAATTAAGCAAAGATGATGACTCTCCTCCGGTAGATGCAACTCATTACAGGTCAATAATTGGAGCCCTCCTATACTTAACTGTTACGAGACCTGACATTATGCAAGCAGTAGAATTGTGGGAAGATTTCAATAAGCTACTAAACAATCCCATTTGTTGGCTGTAAAAAGAATTCTCAGATACTTGAAAGGAACTCCTAATTTTGGTCTTTGGTACCCTAAGAGCTCAACTCTTACTGTGACTACATACGCCGATGCTGATTGGGCCGGAAATGTTGATGATAAAAAATGTACTAGTGGAAACACATTCTTCCTGGGAGATTGTCTAGTATCTTGGCTCAGCAAAAAAAGCATCCATATCACTATCTATAGCTGAAGCCGAGTATATAGCTTCTGCAGATTGTTGTACTCAAATTATGGATGAAGGAAGCTTTGAAAGATGTCAACATAGGTACCAATCAACCAATCACCATCTATTGTGATAACAAAAGTGATATCAGTCTTAGCAAAAATCCAGTGATGCACTCAAAGACCAAACATATACCAATCAAGTATCATTTCCTTCGTGAACAAGTAGTTGAACAAAACATCAACTTGGAATATATCCATACTAAGGAGCAAATCGCTGATATTTTCACAAAAACTCTTCCTCGAGAAGCATTTGAACATCTTCACCAAAAGATGGGGGTTATTTCTCTAGCATCACATTAAGTTGATTCGTAAAGATGTTGCATGAGAGGGGGAGCAGTTCGACAGGGAGAGTCCTTGTGCACCTCTTTGCCATTGATGTCAAAGGGGGAGAGAAGAAGAACATTGCCATCAATGAAAAAGGGGGAGATTGTTAATCAAGGTTGTCATTGATGTCAATATGGTAGTGTTTGTGATGGCAAATTCTTGTGATCATAATGTTGTCCATGAAGGACCCAAGGACTGAATACAACATATGGAATGAATATATATATACAGACATAATAGAAGCAATAGACCCAAGGACGAAAGCCATCAGGGAAGCCATTGGAAGACAAGAACAAGAGCCATTAGAAATCACAAAGAAGCCAGAGGAAAGCCAAGTCAAGAGTAAGAGCCATATCTGAGATATCGCATGAAATATCGGAGGAGTTAACAACGATATCAGAGGAGTAAAGAAGAAAACATCGGAGAAGCCATATCGGAAGTATCGTATGTAATATATGCCCAAGAAGAACCGATAGGAAGAAAACATCGGAAGAGCATAAACAGAGTTATGAAAGGTCACGAGAAGATAAACCACATGAGCAACAACTATCGGAAGAGCGGAAGAGTGAAGAGAAGTCACAGGAGATCAAACCCAAGTGGTTGCGGAAGAAGAATGGCAGAGGAATAGATCTGGATCATTAGATTGACGGTGATTAGCAACTGCGGGGGTAGGAAAGTACGAATTTCCTTGATCGTGGCTGAAGTCTCGCACTCAATCCTAGCCGTTGATCTCATATTCAACTCTTAGATCACAGTGAACTGCGGGGGTTAAGACCATTTTAATCCGTGTGCCAGTCGAAGTCCCGCAAACCATAGATTGCGATATAATATATAGAGCCGATGCTCCAATAGAACACACCCTAATGTAATATCATGTCTTCCTCATCGGAAGTCAATGTCACACTAAAACTGCGATTGCGATAATACATGCGGACCCGAACAGGTTATAGTAACAACCCTAATATAACATTGCATCCACCATATCACAAGTCTTATAGGGTTGTCATGGTAAAACCTTAGATTGCAATATAATATTGCGGACCCGCTACACCATTATAACATGACTTTATACAATATTGCATCTGTAGTATCACTAGTTTCTAAGGGATGTCAAACTGTTGATTGCGATAAGGGTGTGGACCCGACAGATTTATTAACAACTGTTTAATATCATATTGCATCCGCTTCGTCGACAGTAGGGGAATCAACTATGTTATGTGCAAACCTCGGAAAGTTGCGATTGCAAGATTAAAGGAATAACTCTGATTTTCATGAAGGTTGCGATTGCAGGGGTAAGGTGATGACGTGGCAGGCCCTCTGATATATTTTAATATACCACCTCATGCACAAGTCGGCCCCTTCACCTTTGAACGAGTCGTTTCGATTCATTGGCAGAACTCATATATATATATCTATATATATATATATATATATTATATATATATATATATATATATACAAGTTGAAACACTTCACTTTTGTGAGGCGTATCAGGCATCTATCACAGAGAACAAAAAAAGTTCACAACTTGTGATTTGGAAGAAACAGAAGAAGTCGAAGGTCTGGGAGATGCAAAAGGTGCAGTAGAAGCCAAAGGTCTGGCAGACGCAGAAGGTGCAGTACAAGCCGAATGCCGAGCGAAGAAGGAAGCTGAAGACAGAGCAGTAGGACAATCTTTGGACTTGATTCATCTTGAAAGATAGCTTCAGAGCCCTTGGGGTTGGTGCCTCAGAATTAGAAGGATTGGTGTCCTTGGAATAACTCTGATTTTCATGAAGGTTGCGATTGCAGGGGTAAGGTGATGACGTGGCAGGCCCTCTGATATATTTTAATATACCACCTCATGCACAAGTCGGCCCCTTCACCTTTGAACGAGTCGTTTCGATTCATTGGCAGAACTCATATATATATATCTATATATATATATATATATTACAAGTTGAAACACTTCACTTTTGTGAGGCGTATCAGGCATCTATCACAGAGAACAAAAAAAGTTCACAACTTGTGAACTGGAAGAAACAAAAGAAGTCGAAGGTCTGGGAGATGTAAAAGGTGCAGTAGAAGCCAAAGGTTTGGCAGACGCAGAAGGTGCAGTACAAGCCGAATGCCGAGCGAAGAAGGAAGCTGAAGACAGAGCAGTAGGACAATCTTTGGACTTGATTCATCTTGAAAGATAGCTTCGGAGCCCTTGGGGTTGGTGCCTTGACAAGATAGGGTCGAAGCCCTAGAGGTTGAAGCCTCATCAAAACCAAGTTGGAGCTTTGAACACATTTATATTGTATTTATTATTTTACTCAATAAAATTATACTTATACATTTCTCTATTCAAATTGTGAAGAATTAAACTGGTAATAATAACAATTGAAAGAAAATATTGATTCACCCCTTTTTAGATTTCTTATGGCTCTTGATGCCAAACCTTGGTATTTGGACTTAGAAATAATAATGTGATGGCCCCATTTTAAAACAAATAGATAAAATCAATGCCCTCTAATATGTGTGGGCAATATTGGCCTCATTTGTCAAATTTTATCATGCCGACAATGATTCACCAAAAGTTTCGTTGCGCATCTTAATAAGAAAATTTGTTGAACCCTTTTAAATAAATTCTCATTCTGTTGTAGGACTGTGCCTTTGGCATTTCTTTCGGCACCTCCAATATAAACAATCTGCAACTAAAGCCCTCAGGCTAGTAGGAAGACCAACTCTAATACCACTGTAATGTCCCAAACGAGATATTTTACTAAATTTGTAGAAATTGAACTCAACCCAAATTTCACCATTAAATAATCATTCATTTAACAAAAGATTGCCATGTAAAATAAAACAAACAGAGCACTGCAATCCATAGACACAATGAACAAGAAAATTGTTTGGTTTTATTATAATGGATAAATTTGGGTTACATGCATATACAACCAAAATAGCTGAGATGAACACTGACCTACAAGATAATCTGTTGCACTGCACTAACCTCCAAAACTGAACCGAACTGCCATTGCTAAGTTCTCCTGTGAATTCTAGATGAATTC
Source organism: Pinus taeda (assembly GCA_000404065.3). NCBI lineage: Eukaryota > Viridiplantae > Streptophyta > Pinopsida > Pinales > Pinaceae > Pinus > Pinus taeda. Next base: position 19,885 of record APFE030249593.1, read on the forward strand.
ACCAAGGGGAGATGGGGGCTCGCCCAATCTCACTAAATCACCCAAGGGTTTCCGTCTTGGGGCTACCAAGGGAGTACAAAACCAAGTTCCCAACCTCTCATACAAGAAGAAATATCAAATCCAAGATGTCCTCCAATGGCCTCCTCCTCTTCTTTTATAGATCTAATGGAGTCCTATTTTATTATTATTTTAATCATGGAGCACTAGAAAGTAATGTCCCTTCCTAAATTATTTTGTCACAGGTTTAATTTCCCACAATTTTGGATAATTTTTGGTGACCTTGGAACCCATCCAATTTTGACTTAAGGACTTAGGAGAGAAAGAGGCCGAATTATTTTGTTAGTGGAATGTGGGGGCCACCCACATGGAATTCAAATAGGCTTGGAGGGGAAATTGAAAGCAAGGAAGAGGGGCCCACATGTGGAGGAAAGGCCCACGAAATTATAAATAGGAGGAGATCATCTATGCAAGCAGCTTTTTGTCTAATCAAACTCACTTTGTTGCTCAAGCTGCTTAGCTCGATTACTTGATGTTTAGCACAGAGTTTTCCAAGTGGAGAAATCAACGTTTCTTCGAGGGACTTCGAGTGCCACGCTAGGAAGGTAAATCGTACCACCTTGGAGGAGAGATAGAGGGATTTCAGAGCTCATCTTTCAACCTTTGGCTCAGCTAGTGCGTGTTTCTAGAAGACGTAGGAAGGGAGCAGGCTGTGGTTGTTTCGGGGATCTTCCGGGCAACATTTATCGGGAGAATTTTGGCATTATAGCTTTAGTGGAGGATCAACATTTTGGAGGAGTTTTAGAGTAGGAGATTGTTGCTAGTGGGTAACACGATTTGCAGCTTCCTCGGCTCGCGGAGGGGCCTTTCATTGGGCACATGTGGGAGCTTGAGGGATGAGTTGAAGAGCCGGAGATTGTTGGGAGAAATAAGGGGAACCTTGGAAGGGTGTATCTCAGCCTTTGGGAGTGATTTGTGGGGATTTTCTAGGGAGCTAGAGGCAGGTTGTATTTCCCAACACTAGAAGAAGGACACAGTATTTGGGGGCCGAATTTCGGGGGTCAGAACCAGGCCAGGCTGCTTTTGGGTTTTGGTGGGTTTTGCTTGTAGAGCTAGGGGCTAAATTTGCAGAATTTTCTAAGCACCAGAGGTGGGGTTTCCAATAGACAGTACAAAATTCTGGGTAGTGCAGAGCATCATTGGAGCAACAACTATTTAGCATTGGGCTTGTTGTTTGATCACCTGGGCTTTGTCACGCTTGCCATTTAGGCAAACCTAGGTGCACTTCGTCCACACTATTGTACTTGCTCCAAGTGGTTAATAAAATGGCTCAGCTGGTTCTTACTTCTTGAGTTTATATGGGTGTTTGCTGATTGTTTCAATTTTCTGGTGTTGAATTTGTTTTTGCTTTGCATATCATTGTTTTTCCTAGTTTGGAACATTGTAGTGATATTAGAGCCTAGATCTTAGCTCAGTCGTGGGAGATTTTCCTATGAGTGAGGAGGACAGGCAAAATATCACCTATAAGAGATAGAGGAGAAAAGGGAGTTAGAGATTACACCATACATTGAGGAGCATGGGAAGGCAATGGTAGTAGAGGATATGGTGGAGCCCAGGAGTAAGGAGGATATGGCCTTTGACAACCTCTTGAAGGCCCTCAATGATTTAGTAAAGGGGAAGAAGGAGATGCTAGATGAGATCAAACAACAGAACCGAGACTGGAACATCCATCGGGATTTTCTATTTGGGGAGATTTTTGGGGCCTCCCAATAGTATTACCACCCTTCACCGGCTACTCACCCACCAGCCTTAGGTGGGCCAACTAGGACTACGCTGCCATCTTTCTTGCCATCAACACCTAGTGAGTAGGGTGGATCGGATGACTAGATGCCCATGATGGAGTATTTCAGGGAGTGGCAATCATTGGGGAAGGAATTCAAGGCAACCCTATCTTTTAGAGACTATTGCCAGCTCAAGCAAAATGAGAAGGGCAAAAATTATTGAGGCCAGGGCACGTAGAACTCTGAGTTGCAGCACACTACCAGGGTGATGTACTTCCCTACATATGATCGCATGACCAAGTGCACAGCTAGGGCCTGGGTGGAGAAGCTGGACACTTATTTCCAGCTCAACAAGATGACGGAGGTGGATGCCATTAAAATGGATACGCTACACTTGGAGGGGGAGGCACACGACTTGTGGTTTCATGGCTTGTCTACTCTGGGGCATGTCAACGTGACTTCCTATGAGGATTTCACTAGGAGAGTGGTTGAGCACTTTGATCAGAGGGATCTGAAGGCTCACTTCAGGGAGCTGACCCAACTCAGACCAACGGGTCATCCAGAGCAGTGCATATCAGAGTTTCTGAGAGTCTCAGTGATGGTGCTGGAATTATCAGATGCTAGGAGGGGTGTACACATGTTAAGAAACCATCTCACAAAAAGATAGAAAAGATAGATCAACGACTTCAGAATTAGCCTCTTCGAGGGGGCAACCTCATTTACATAACACAAGTGAACAATTCTTGGATGATACAAATGACAAAACCTCCTTTCTATATATAGGAGTCTAAGGGATCACAATATAATCAAAGCCGACATAACAATAATAATATAAAGGCACAACAATAACAATAGTGGGCTTCTATGGGGCATAATAATAATAGTATGGGGACGATAGGGGCACAACAATAACAATAAGGGCTACAATGACAATAGTAATGGGGGAATCACTAGTATTATAGGGACCTAACATGCCCCTCTCCTTCAAAAAAGTGTTTCCCTCAACGCTTGAGTAGTTCTGGATGCTTCTGTATAAAATTATCATCCTCCCATGTGGAATCTTCGGTAGGTAATTTCTTCCACTTGACGAGATACTCCGAAATTGATCGATTTCGTAGCTGTCAAGTACTTGTTTCTGTGACTGCTTCAGGTTCCAATATGATTTTTCCTTCCTCATCAAGTTCTGGCAATATTGTTTGAACTGGGAGCTTGTCACCAATAACCTTCTTTAAGCATGAAACATGGAAAACTAGGTGCACTCGAGAAGCTGTAGGAAGCTCCAGTTTGTATGCCATAGTACCAATTTTTTGCAACACCTTGTATGGACCAGAATACTTTGGTGATAATTTATTATCCTTCGTAGCTTGCTTGAGGGATATTTGTTTATATGGTTGTAGTCATAGAAATTCCCAGTCGCCTACATCAAAACTTCTTTCGCTGCGATGTTGATCTGCCTGTTGTTTCATTCTATTATGTGCCAAATTTAGGTTATCAATTAAGAGTTGGAGAACTTGTTGTTGATGCTCGATGTGATCTTGCACTGCTTGAACCATAGAATTTCTTTTAAATATGATGTGATGGACGGTGGGTGATATCCATACAGTGCCATAAATGAGTTCATTTTTGTTGCAGTATAGAAGGAAGTGTTATACCACCATTCAGCCAGAGGAAACCATTTGACCCATTGTGTTTGTTTATTAGATACAAAGTAATGAAGATATTCTTCCAAACATTTGTTTACTATCTCAGTTTGCCCATTAGATTGAGGATGATAAGATGAACTATGTGCTAATTGAGTACCAAGACAAGAAAATAATTCTATCCAAAAATTTCCAGTGTAAATGGGATCTCTGTCGCTTACAATAATCTTTGGGTTTCCATGTAGCTTTTGAATTGTTTCCATAAATGCAGTAAAAACTGTACTGGCTATAAATGGATGAGATAATGTACAAAAGTGTGCATACTTGGTAAGTCTATCAACTACCACCATGATGACACTCTTTCCTTCGGACTTGGGTAAACCTGTGATAAAATCCATTGAAGCCTCCTCCCAACGTTGACTTGGAATGGATAAAGGTTGTAATAGACCCGAGGTCTTAATTGTTTCAACTTTATTTTGTTGGCAAACTAAACATTTCGCCACAAACTTTTGAATATTAAATTTAAGGCCATCCCAAAAAAATTCCTTCTTAACCCTGTGGTAAGTTTTTAAAAATCCCGAGTGCCCTCCTAAGGGAGAGGCGTGCAATTCCATAAAAATCTTTTGTTTGAGTTGGGAATTCTGACATAGGTATAAGCGATCTTTGTACCATGACAAATCATTTTTCCAGCTAAATGTATCAAATGTACTTGGGATCTTGTTGTATCTTTTGAATGAGTGCCCACACTTCTTCGTCATTCTTCCATTCATCCCTTGCTTCATTTATCCAATCTGGTTGGATAATAGAAATGGCACAAAGCAATGCTTCCATATCCTCATCTTTTCTTGAGAGTGCATCTGCCACAATATTTTGCGTACCTTTTATAGATGATTTCAAAATCATAACCCAACATCTTTGTGACCCATTTTTGTTGCTCTTTTGAAGATAATCTTTGTTCTAAAGAGTATTTAAGACTATCATGATCCGTTTTTACCTTGAAGTGTCTTCCCATTAGGTAGGGTCGCCATTTCTTAAGTGCATGTAGTATTGCCAACATTTCCTTCTCATAAATAGCTTTGTGTAAGTACTTTCCTTTTATTGGATGACTTTTGAAGCCAATGGGTCTTTCTTCTTGCATTAAAACAACACCAATTCCATTTCCTAAGGCATCACATTCCACAATAAAGGTTTTTGTGAAGTCTGGCATAGCCAAAGATTGGTGCTTGGCACATTGCCTCTTTAAGATGTTCAAAGGCCTTCGTTCCTTTTGGAGTCCATAAAAATGCATCTTTCTTCAATAATGTTGTTAGAGGTGGTGCTATTTTCCCATAATTCTTGACAAACTTGCGATAATACCCTGTCAACCCAAGAAATCCTCGTAGATGCTTTGTGGATGTGGGGATTTTCCATTCCTTAATGGCTTTAATTTTGCTAGGGTCTACCTTAACACCTTTATGAGATACAATATGACCTAGATATTCCACCTCTTGTACTCCAAAGAAACATTTTGAGCTCTTTGCATATAATTGTTTCTCCTCCAATAGTTTGAGCACCCTGTCAACATGTTGAACATGATCCTTTCAAGACTTGCTATAGATTAGTATATCATCAAAAAATACTAACACAAATTTTCTAAGGGTTTGAAAATGGAATTCAAACCTTGAAATGTAGAAGGTGCATTGGTAAGGCCAAAAGGCATGACCAAAAATTCATAATGACCCTCATGAGTTCTAAACGCTGTTTTCATAATGTCTTTAATCTTCATTCTGATTTGATGATATTCTGAACGAAAATCCAACTTAGTGAAGTAAATTGATTCATGCAATTCATCCAATAGTTCATCAATGATAAGAATGGGAAATATATCTTTAATAGTGAATTTGTTGAGCTCCCTATAATCCGGACACATGCGCCATGATCCATCCTTCTTGTGCACCAACACTACTGGAGCAGAGAAAGAACTTTGACTAGGTTGAATTATACCAGCCTCTAGCATTTATGTAACCATATGTTCAATTTCACTCTTTTGGGCATAGGGATATTTGTAAGGCCTTATATTTGGAGGAACACTTCCTGGAACCAAATGAATAGCATGATCATGATCACGAATAGGTGGGAGACCTTTGGGAGTCTCAAATACCTTGGAATGACTGTCCAAGGCTTTTTGGAGATCTGGAGAAATAGATGATTTCAATGTGGGAACCTCTAGTGAACATTATTGTGAAATTACGCCTCGTTGTTCTTTCTTTAGAAGTTTTGTCATTCCATTAGAGCTGATTATCTTTCCTGGTTTCCCTACGATACCTCTTAATTCAACTTCTTTTTCTTCCGAAGAAAATTTCATGAAAGTTTTTTGAAAATTAAAAGCTATTGTACCCAAGGATTGTAGCCATTGGAATCCTAGTACAACATCGACACCACCCATTGGAATGGAAAACATTGGGCTATTCAATACATATTCTCCCATGGATAGCTTGATATTATGGCATTTTCCAGAGCAATTTATGGTTCCTCCACTTGCAACCATCACTTGACACTGGTGCTAGATATAGGAAGCAATTCAATTCCTTGGCTATCTTACAATGAATAAAATGATGGGTACTGCCCAAATCAATCAACACTATTACTTTTTTCTTCTTGATATGTCCTTCTATCTTGATAGTTTGAGGAGTGATAATTCCAGCCAATGCATTACAAGATATGATCAGATTCATTTCTTCTTTCTCTAAGGTTTGTTCCTGGAGCATATCCTCTTCTTCATGAGTCATGTTAGAGATTTCTGATACCAAATGTTAAGAAACCAGCTCACAAAAAGATAGAAAAGATAGATTAACGACTTTAGAATTAATCTCTTCAAGGGGGCAACCTCCTTTACATTACACAAATGAACAATTCTTGGATTATACAAATGACAAAACCTCCTTTCTATATACAGGAGTCTAAGGGGTCACAATATAATCAAACCCGACATAAGAATAATAATATAAGGGCACAACAATAACAATAGTGAGCTTCTATGGGGCACAATAATAACAATACGGGGACAATAGGGGCACAACAATAACAATGAGGGCTACAATGAGAATAGTAACGAGGGAATCACTAGTATTATAGGGACCTAACAACACATTTATTGAGGGGTTACTCGAGCCATTGGCCCTCTACATTGTAGGAGGTCGTGACATGTGCTAGAGACTTGCATGGGGTCATCCCCAAGCCCTAGGTACCTATTCCTTCACGCACTCCCTACCATCAGAAGGGAAGTGATACTAGACCACCACGAAAGAGAGCAGCCCAGGGACGTTTGTTGCTAGATGAGGAGACTAGGAGGGACCTCAGGAGGAGGAAACTATGCTTTACTTGTCGGGAGCCGTGGGCACTAGGCCATCGGTACACAATGGGCAAAGCCCATTATATTGAGGTCTTTTCAGATAGTGTTTAGAAGGACGATGTGGAGTTGGAGTATGGTGGGAGAGACAGTCAGGGTCCGACAGAGAGGGGACCACCACCACTACCACCACACGGAGGAGCATCTTTCACACCATCTGGGGGAGTCCTTGCTTCCTTATGCGGGGTTCCTAGTCCTAGTAGACAGTTAGGCTCCCCAGAACTTCATTGATGCTCAGATGGTTTAGATGGTGCGACGGAACAAAACAAAAGATGTATGTTATTAGTCATTGGATTGAGAGGCATTTTGAGGAGGGAGACTTGGTGTATCTACTACTACAACCATATAAACAGTCCATATTGAAGCAGAAGGGTGCCGAGAAGCTGCAACCATGTTTCTGTGGGCCGTATAAATTGATTAGAAGAGTTGGAGAGGTGGCCTATGAGCTAGAGCTTCCCCAGGAGAGCAAGATTCACAACATCTTCCATGTTTCATTCCTCAAGAAGGTGTTGGGACAACAAGTGACGACATCTCTAGAGTTACCCCCACTAGATGATGAGGGGCATCTGATTTTGGAACTGGAGGCCATTTTGGAGACTCGAGAGAAGAAGCTAATGAGCAGGACTATCAGAGAGTTTTTGGTGCGTTGGAGGAACTTGTTCGATGAGGATGCCACTTGGGAGGGTGAGCACATTTTGGAGCATCCAATACTGAAGTGGCTTGACAACAAGCAAAATTTGGGAGGGGAGGACTGTAATGTCCCTGCCTAAATTATTTTGTCACAAGCTTAATTTCCCACAATTTTGGATAATTTTTGGTGACCTTGGAACCCATCCAATTTTGATTTAAGGACTTAGGAGAGAAATAGGCTGAATTATTTTGTTAGTGGAATGTGGGGGCCAGCCACATGGGAAAAATGCACTTGGCTAAGTGTGGAATTCAAATAGCCTTGGAGGGCAAAATCGAAGGCAAGGAAGAGGGGCCCACACGAGGAGGAAAGGCCCACAAGATTATAAATAGGAGGAGCTCATCTACTCAAGGGGATTTTTGTCTAATTAAACTCACTTTGTTGCTCGAGTTGCTTAGCCAGGTTACTTGTTTAGCACCGAGTTTTCCAAGCCGAGAACTCAACCTTTCTTCAGGGGTCTTCGAGTGCCACCCTAGGAGGGAAAATTGTACCACCTTGGAGGAGAGTTGGAGGGATTTCAGAGTTCATCTTTTAGCCTTTGGCTCAGCTAGTGCGTGTTTCTAGAGGATGCAGGAAAGGAGCATGCAGTGGTTGTTTTGGGGATCTTTCGGGCAACATTTTCTGAGAGAATTTTGGCATTGGAGCTTTAGTGTACGATCAACATTTTGGAGGAGTTTTAGAATAGGAGATTGTTGCTAGCGGGCAACACGATTTGTCGCTTCCTGAGCTTGTGCAGAGGGCTTTCACTGGGCACAGGTGGGAACTTGAGGGATGAGTTGAAGAGCTGGAGATTGTCGAGAGAAATAAGGGAAACCTTGGAGGGGAGTAGCTTAGCCTTTGGGAGTGATTTGTGGGGCTTTTCCAGCGAGCTACAGGCAGGCCGTATTTTCCAGCACTGGGAGGAGGACGTGGTATTTGGGGGCCGAATTTTGGGGGTCATAACTAGGCCAGACCCTTTCTGAGTTTTGGTCGGTTTTGGTTGAGGAGCTAGATTCTAATTTTGCAAATTTTTCTGAGCACCGGAGGTGGGGTTTTCAGCAGTTCCTTTCCAGTAGACAGTACAATATTTTGGGCAGCACATAGCATCAATGGAGCAACAGTTGTTTAGCATTGTACTTGCTCCAAGTGGTTAATAAAATGGCTCAGCTGGTTCTTACTTGAGTTTATATGGGTGTTTGTCGATTGTTTCAATTTTCTGGTGTTGAGTTTGTTTTTGCTTTGCATATCACTGTTTTTGCTAGTTTGGAACATTACATTTTCCCTCTTTTATTTTAATTAAAATATTATTTTTAATGAGGGAAAAGAGTAATTTGGCCACCATGCCTCCTCAGGTCATTGAAACTCACATCTAACCATCCCATCCTATAGATCTTCTCGTTCCAGTTCCAATAAGCTATTACACTAAGGCGTTCTGTCAAGTATTCCTCCCAGAATGCCACCTTAAGCGTAATTAATTGAGTTAGGCCCAATAATAACTCTGTTTTTTGAAAGTTGTCGAAATGCACCAGAACGAAAGGCAAACTGTGTGGATGATGGAATATACCAAACGAATGCCATCAAACCTCATAGAAACTTCTCAAAACCCGTCTAGAAGCCCATGGGTCTGGTCATGACACCAACCTGCACCACTTGTTTACCCCTAACTCTGAAAGCCCATCCTAACCATGTCATAAGGAACACCGAAAAAAGGAACATTATAGAATTAAGCTCCATGAGAACATGGTTGAAAGATAACCATTCAAAGGAAATCATGGCCTCTTGAATTTTTTGACGAAGAAAGCGCAGGAAAATGTTTTCAACTGAAATTTTCTTCTTTGCCCAATTGATCAACAATTTGGAGTCCTCAAGAACCTAAATCTTTTTGTTTCTCTGAAGGACGCCACAGAAAGGAGATTTCATAAGGTAATAAATTCAACCTGATTAATTGTCCCTCGGCTGGGGCCATATTAGATGTGCACAACATGGGAATGATTTAATTGTGTAGAGTATAGGAGCCACAACAGGCCATATGTGGTTGTACACAACCACCAAGGTAAATTCAGGGCCGTACAATCATACAACCAGCACAGGTGACACAAGGATGTGCAATTTGTAACATTGGTAGTCACAAATTTGCCAATAGTGATTGGTGAAGGTCAGCCTTAGAGGGAGAGAGGGGGACTGTACTGTGAAAGGTTTGGGAAATTTTTTTTTGGTGGTGTTTGAAAAGAGTCAAGACCAAAACACAAATCCATTGAAGATCTTTGCAAATCTATAAACCAACAACATTTATTATTGTGGGTGTTAGTAGGGCTTAGCACAAGGTGTAATTATTAGATCTAGAGATGGTAGTAACTGGTTTGAGATTTGAGGATAGGTTGGATGAAGTGTTTAACATCCTGCCTTGAAAGGTAAGGGTCACCTTGCTTTTGAAGGAACATGACCTTTGGGAGTTTGCAAAAAAGGTTGTTGCTAAATCAATAGATCCAACAAATAAGGCAACTAATGTGAAGATGGACATTAGAGCATGAAGGATTATCATTGATGTTGAAATATGTAACTCTTTTCAGTCTTCATAATGACATATGTAATGATGATTTTTATGTGTTTGATGTAAAAAGCAAAATAAAATTATTATTGTTATTCTTGAGGCATGGGTTTCATGCTCAACTTTCTTTGATTTATAGGTCAAGCACCCATTGAGTGCTTCTAGGGTGTTGGAAATACTGAGGGGGGGTGAATAAGTATTTCTTAGCATTTAACACATTTTAATCTTTTTTTCAGAGCATTAGTTATTCTTCAGTTATTATTGTTGTCCTTCTTCAAATAATTATAAACAATAATCAACAGTAGACACGACCATACAACAATGTAGAAAGATAAAATAGAGGACACAGAGATTTTTTGGTGGAAAACCCCCTTTGGGTAAAAAACGACTGAATGCTTCTTAGTAATTGTCTTTTTCTTCTCTTTAAAAGAAAATTAATTACATCAAGTTCTCAGCCACAACTGAAGGAGACTAGAAACCCCTGATTTACAAGCCATAACTTGTAGGCTGCTGCTACACCCTAATATCCTGTTGCAACCAAAAGGACACCCCTGCACCCTATGAGTTAGGCCAAAATCTAATGAGTGCCCCAACAATTTGTTTGCTAACTGCTGTAAGAAGGATGCTTCATCGCCCTATAATTTATCAGCCCCAACTGAAAGGACACCACATTGCCTCGTTGCAGACTACGACCCTTAGGCACCAACCTGAAGTGTTCTCAAGCACAAACCTGAAGGTGACTCCAATCATCTGCCTTGCACCACCCTACCACCCTGAAGAGCCAACGGACTATGTTTGACAATTTTTAGACTGGATCCCCCTATGCTCTGAATCAATATAAGAAAATTGTAATGAAGATATTGTGTACCTTGTCAAGTCCTAGTAGCCACTGACCATTGTACAATCTTGGTCAAGCTAATCACTACACAATACTGCACATCAAGCCTATCTGCCAATGTTGCCAAGTTAACGAACCATTGCACAAGTTGACCATTGTACAACCTGTTATCAACTATCACTACTGCTCAGTGTTGCACGAAACGCCCCCCTCCCGCAAGGATCCAACTAGGAATCACGTCCTGTACAGATCCGTGAGGGATTCGCCGTCGGAACCGCAAATCGGGTCGGCGAAGACGGTTCCTGGAAATTCGGAACCTTGCCGGTTTGATCTGCAGTTTTGGATTTTCAAACCGCGGATCCGATGATGGATCCTCCTCGGATCAGACATGGATCCATACTTATCCCAAGTGGATCTGAAGGGAGACGGATAATTCCACAAGGTTCTAAACATTTTTTTATTTTTTCTTTGACCTAAGTTGGGTTGGGGCTTCTCGGACACTTCGAAGGTGCTCCCTTGATGCTCCTTAGATGCTTCCTAGATGCTCCCTCATGGTGATGTTAAATTCTTGAAGTAAAAGTGACATTTTCCTTTATTTTTCATTTTCATCCTTTCCTTTTACTTAAATTTTTAACATTACCATGAAATGACTTAGGATGTTTGAGAGTGGTTCTAGCCTTATCAGACTTCATATGGAGAAAATATAATTTCATATCCTATTCAAAATTCAACAGACTTAATAGTTTTCAGGGATTCAGGATCAATGGGATTGTGGCATTTCATTAGATTATATCATGTTTGAGGGTATGTGATTAGTATTTAATCAAGAGCACCAAGCCCTATATGTACCCCAGTGTTGGTGGTGTTAATTGTTGAACTCCTTTGTCACGTCCTTAGCAAAAATTAACCTTTCAATCAAGTCAAAATCATCGATCAAACATGTTAAGCTTTTTCTACCATATTTTAAGGCTTGGATTAGGTAGTTTGATCAAAATTGGGCAATGTTGACTAATATCCCTAGACAATCGAGGTAGAGGCAAAGGCTAGACAAGAGGAGAATAACCTAGATTCTAGATGCTCGAATAATTAATCATTAATGTACAATGGATGTCATATCTATGTTGATTCACGTACAAATATGCATGCTTCCATATCTTCTACAACTAATTTGGTAATTTGGATGTTTTTTTAATATAAATGCAAATATATATATATATATATATAGTAGACGCTTCGCTTCCTATATTTTTGGGAAATGATGCTTTCGCATCCCCACTTTGTCCCCGCTTCGTGCAACATTGCTACTACTGCTCAACTGTACATGAATAGATGAACATTCACGAGCTCACAATCTGGCTACTAAACATCACTGTACCAAACACCTGTATTGCTACAAATGTTGAACCCAAACGTCTGATAATGGCATACTCCAAGATGCTTCAGGTCGTCCTTATGCTTGCTACCACTGCCCTCAAGCTTTTCCTACAGAGAGCTACAACCATATGTCTTATCACCGCTGATCACTGCTCATACACTTCTCTCCATCATCACATTTGTAAGCTGTACAACAGGATGAGATTTCCCTCAAAGACCTGCTACCATGTAAAGTCATGTCATTATGATGGTACACCTTATAGGTCATCACTATAAGACTGTTAAAATTGGCAACTAGGGCCAAACTCCATGTGGGCCATCTTATTAATGGAAGATGATATTTTTCTTGGATCCCTCTCATCGGGAGGTGTAGGACTGATTTAAAAATCATTCGATTCCGATAAGTATTCATGGAGATATGAATTCTTTTGTGTAATGGGACAATTCGTTAAGGTTGGCTAGCAACCAAATAAACCCCACTTGTGCTCAAAGTTTTAGTATAAATAGAGGTGGCCTTCAAGTCATTTTCAACACACTTGGGATCTCTTCCTCTCTACTTGTCTTTGGGTTTTAGTAGGAGCAGAGATCCTAAGGGATAACGATGCCCTAATCTAGAGGGCAGATGCCGGAACTGCGGGGAAAAGTCGGAACTGCCGGAACTACCGGGAACTGCCGAGAACTACCGGAACTGCCAGGAAAAGACGGAACTAACGGGAAAAGCCGAGAAAAGCCGGAACTGCTGGGAAAAGCCGAAACTGCCGGGAAAAGCCGGAACTGTCGAGAATAGTTGAAATAGCCCGAACTGCTGGGAAAAGCCGGAACTGTTGGAATTGCCGGGAATAGTCGGAATTGCCGAAATTGCGGGAATTGTTGGGAATAGTCGGAATTACCGGAACTGTCGGAACTGCCGGGAATAGTTGGAACAGTCGGAACTGCCAGAACAGTCGGGAAAGCCAACGCAGAGGACAGAAGCTGGAACTGTCGAGAAAAGCTGGAACTGCCGGAATTGCCAGGAATAACAAGAACTACCAGGAATAACCGGAATTGCCGGGAACAACTGAAATTGCTGAAATTGTCGGGAACAACTGAAATTGCTAAAATTGCCGGAACATCCAGAGCATCTGTCTCTGAAGGAGAGCAGCATGCAAGGGACAACTAACTAACATTGGGACAGTTGTATGGTACTTAGCAACAAATACACCAAGCATGCAATGTTACAACTAGCATGCAACACCAAGCATGCAAAGGACACAAGCATGCTAGGGACAACAAGCAAGCTAGGGACAACAAGCAAGCAAGATGCAGCCAACACATAGTTCAGTATGGCAACATGGTGCAGTGATGGCACATAATGCAGTATAGTGATGGGTACAGTCATGATTAATGAAGCATGATGAGATGCAACATAGTGATGATTGGTGCAGCACCGTGAGGTGCAACATGATGACGAAATGCAACACAACGATAGGTGAAGGAGTCACCTTGGAGAATCAGTTGAAGCAGCATGTCTTCAACTGATTTCATGTGTCATCTTCCTAGAGATGATCTATGCTCTTATCTGGATAAGTCAAAGTGTTGACTTCTGTTGTAAACGTACTATCTCTCTCTCTCTTTGCTGAACTATTGAAGAACATATAAGAAGATTTGATCAAGGGTTTCCCCACATTGGGGTTTGTCCTTGGCTAGTGCCACATCTTGTGTCCTCTTGTCTTGGCTTGTCACTGCGATTTATGTTTATGTTCTAACTGCAGTTTACTTTAACGCTGATGTGATTGCTAATCAGGAAAGGATATTGAGCTAACTGTGAAAATTGAAATATATTGCTCTAAGCATAGAACATACCTAAAATTAACATGGTATCGAAGCTGAGTTGAAGACAATGCCTAAGCAAGAGTGAAAGAGCAATCACCGAAGACAGTTGGGAAAGGACAAAAGGATCAATGGATTCCTCATCCCTCTTCAAATTCACCAAGGGTGAAGTCGAAGCAGAGAATATTATCAGAATGGCATAGCAGAAATTTCTGATGGCCTACCTAAAGATCACTTCAATGGGAAGTCCGGATCTAAGGGTGGAAGGAAAGGCAGATGCCTTGGTTGTAATAAGTTCAACCATTATGTGAAGGAGTGTCCGAATGGCAGAGACACATCTCTTGATGAAGATAACAATCATTCTAGGGACATCTTCAATGATCAAAGGAATGACATGTAAAGCAGGTCATCAAGGAAATGGCGAGTCTTCAAAGAAAGCAAGGAACCCCAGGGTGCACTCTCTAATTTGGTAGAGATGGAAACAATTGTGGGATTGTACTTGGAGCCGATGCCACCTATCCCGGAAAGGGTGTAGGGGATGTTACCCCTCAATTGAATGAGGGTAACTCGATTCATTTACAGAATCTCTTTTATGTACCTAATCGCAAGAAGAACCTAGTGTCCATCTCGCAAATGGAAGACAAAGGTTTCATGGTGGCATTCTTCGATGGAAAGGTACGTGTTATAAAATAGAATTTTCAAAGATGCTTTTTCTCATGGGTTCAGGGTTGGAAATTTGTATCAAGTTGTACGATGGTCCATTGGCATCATGTCAATTGACATATCACATCTATAACACCAGAGGTCTACCTATGGGGCCCTACTTGATGTGAGTTAGATGGTGATAGGGATGCTTGAATTCAAGAAGATCATGAAGATACATGTCTGAGATGTACGAAGGAAAATCTTATAAGGGGACCATTCCCCTCATTCAGCAGGTCCATAGGTTTGGAACAACCCGAGGAGTTTGAGATTCATGATCGGGAATCTCATGTATACAAGTGGAAGAAAGCCCGCTATGGCTTGAAGCAAAATTCCCCGGGCGTAGTATGAGAGGATTGATAGCTGTCAGATGAAGCTTAGATTCACTAAGGGTGAAGCTGATCCAAACCATTGTTTGAAGTTTGTGGATGATAGACCTCTCATACCAGCACCTTCTGAGTCCGACCTATTTCTGACAGGTGCATACCTTCTCACTTGCAGAAGTAAGAGGGAGTTGGATTCCGGATGTGGAATGGTAAACTGCAAGCCTGTGACTACCTCGAGGATCTTAACTTTTAGAAGTTATATGGTGATGATGCCGGACCAGATTTGGGAAATGCCTCTGAGTTCCATAAACTCATTTGCATTGATGTTCTTGGTGAACTTCCGTACGGACATATGTTTTGCAGTTAGCATGGTGAGCTCATATTTGGTTGAGTTTCATTGGTTGGTGCTAAGAATCTTCTGAGATATCTTCGGGGCACAATCTCTCATGTATTGAGATACACTGCCAAAAATATGAAGCTGCATGATTATTTGAATGCTGATTGGGCAGGCAGTGTGGAGGATCACTAGAGCACTTCTTAGCGTTGGTTCTCTTTGGGTTCTGCTTCGATATCATGGATGAGTAAGAAGCAGATGTCGGTTACTATAAGCACTGCCGAGACCGAATACATAGCTACGAGTATGATCTCGTGTGAAGCTGCATGGTTGCAGAAGCTCTTAACTGAGTTGTTTGTACACATGATGAATACCACTGTGATTCTCTGTGACAACCAGAGGGGGGATTCGATTATTGAGGAATCCCGTATTCGATGGTTGCTCCAGCAGATAAACATTAGATACTGCCTTATTTGGGATATGGTAAGTTGATGAGCGAGGAGGCTCCATTGCATTGAGACTGATGTACAGATCACAGACGTTTTGTCAAAGCCCCGGGGAAAGTTCAAATTTGTGACTTTCCCAAACGACTTGGAGTTGTTGAGAGACCTTCTTATAAGGGTCCTGCATGTTGTGTGCATTGAGCTCTGGGAGCTCTAGGGGGCTTGGGGTACTTACTGGAGCAACATACGACCACAGGGTGACTCACCCTCCCCTGGTGGTGCGCTATGTACAAGATGACAGGTTCAACCTTCCCCGATGATACCCTGTGGCGACTATGGAACATGACGATTAGTTCTCCTATGGGCTGGGATGATTAGTTCTCCCATGGCAACTGTGGAACAGGATGATTAGTTCTCCTGTGGGCCGGGATGATTAGTTCTCCCATGGCAACTGTGGAACAGGATGATTAGTTCTCCTGTGGGTTGGGATGATTAGTTCTCCTGTGGGCCGAGATGATTAGTTCTCCCGTGGCAACTGTGGAATAGGATGATTAGTTCTCCTGTTGGCCGAGATGATTAGTTCTCCCATGGCAACTATGAAACAGGATGATTAGTTCTCCTGTGGCGACCAATGGACAGGATGATTCGTTCTCCCGTGGACAGGATGATTAGTTCTCCTGTGGAGGCATCCTACCCATGCAGTCTGGGACTCATGGGAAGTACCTCTCATTTGATCAATGAGCAGGGAAATGGGGTTAGGGACAATAGTAGTACTATCGATGGACGCATCGATGTATCTACCGTACTCCCTATGCTAGGATGACCTCCACTGATTTGGGATCAATGAAATTGATTTGGTATCAGTATGAGTGGTTTGAGACACTCTCTTGTGTTATTGATCTGGGATCAATAAAACTGACTTCGGGTCAGTAAGAGTGATGTGACACACTCTTTTCAGATGAAATTGACTTCGGGTCAGTAGAGAATGGTACGAGACATTCTCGATCAATTCTTCTTCTTTGTGGTTCAGCAGAGCAAAGCAGAGCTCAACAGAGCAGAGCAGTGCAAGGCACTGTTGGCAGAGATAGTACAGTCGGACATTGGATTAGCGGAGGAGTTCTCCCTAGTTGAGAGGGAGCGTTAAAATTGGCAACTAGGGCCAAACTCCATGTGGGCCATCTTATTAATGGAAGCTGATATTTTTCTTTGATCCCTCTCATTGAGAGGTGTAGGATTGATCTAAAAATCATTCGATTCCGATAAGTATTTATGGAGATATGAATTTATTTGTGTTATGGGACAATTCGTCAAGGTCGGCCAGCAACCAAATAAACCCCACTTGTGCTCAACGTTTTATTATAAATAGAGATGACCTTCAAGTCATTTTCAACACACTTGGGATCTCTTCCTCTCTACTTGTCTTTGGGTTTTAGTAGGAGGAGAGATCCTAAGGGATAATGCTGCCCTAATCTAGAGGGCAGAAGCCGGAACTGCAGGGAAAAGCCGGAACTGCCGGGAAAAGCTGGAACTGTCGGAACTATTGGGAATAGCCGGAACTGCCGGGAAAAGTCGGAACTGTCGGGAAAAGCTGGAACTGCCAAAATTGCCGGGAATAGCCGAAATAGTCGGAATTGTCGGGAAAAGCTAAAACTGCCGGGAATAGCTAGAACTGTCGGAACTTCCAGAAATAGCTAGAACTGTTGGGAAAAGCTGGAACTGCCGGGAAAAGCCAGAACCTCCGGAATTGCCGGGAAAAGCCGGAACTGTCGGAACTGTCGGAATTGCCGGGAATTGCCGGAACTGCCGGATTTGCCGGGAATAGCCGTAATAGCAGAAATTGTCGGAATTGTCGGGAATAGCCAGAATTGCCGGAACTGCTAGGAATAGCTAGAATTGTCGGAATCGTTGGAACTGCCAGAAATAGCCGGAACTGCCGGTAACAGCTGAAACAGCTGGAACAACCGAGAAAGCTGACGTAGAGGGCAGAAGCCGGAACTGCCGGGAACTGTTGGAATTACCGGGAAAAGCTACAATTGTTGGAATTGCTGGAATTGCCCGAACTGCCGAGAATAGCCGAAATTGCCAAAACATCCGGAGCATCTGTCTTCGAAGGAGAGCAACATGCAAGGGACAACTAACTAACATTGGGACAGCTTTATGGTACTTAGCAACAAATATACCAAGCATGCAATGTTACAGCTAGCATGCAACAACAAGCATGCAAAGGACAACAAACATGCTTGGGATAACAAGCAAGCTAGGGACAACAAGCAAGCAAGATGCAGCCAGTACATAGGTCAGTATGGCAACATGGTGCAACAATGGCACATAATGGAGTACAGTGATGGGTACAATCATAATTAATGAAGCATGATGAGATGCAACATAGTGATGATTGGTGCAGCATGGTGCATCATGGTGAGGTGCAGCATGATGACGAAATGCAGCACAACGATAGGTGAAGGAGTCACATTGGAGAATCAGTTGAAGCAGCATGTCTTCAATTGATCTCATGTGTCATCTTCTTAGAGATGATCTATCCTCTTATCTAGATAAGTCAAAGTGTTGACTTTTGTTGTAAGCGTACTAACTCCCTCTCTCTCTCTTTGTTGAACTATTGAAGAAGATATAAGAAGAATTGATCAAGGGTTTCCCCACATTGGGGTTTGTCCTTGGCTAGCGCCACATCTTGTGTCCTCTTGTCTTGGCTTGTCTTTTGCGATGTATGTTTATGTTCTATCTACAGTTTACTTTAATGTTGCTGTGATTGCTAATCTGGAAAAGATATTGAGCTAACCGTGAAAATTGAAATAAATTGCTCTAAGCATAGAACATACCTAAAGTTAACAAAGACACATAATGCAAATCCCTAGGTTATTATAGTTGTCAAAGTGTCACTACAGGTTAGATGTATTGATAAAGTTTGTTTGCCAAGCTTATGTGTCAAGTCAAGTCAGTGTGTTATATCTGTAATCAAGTTAGTATGTGAAAGTGTCAAATCACAGTTTAATCAAGTCAACATATTATATCACTGTCATAATAATTTTACCAATATAGTCAACTAGATAGCCAATTCAAATCATTTCCTAGAGTCCGTCCCTAATATCACTGTATATCACTGCTTCATATATGTCTTGGTCAAGACCAAACTGTCAAGTCAACCCACTGTCATAAAGTATGTATACACTGTTTCACCAATCTTCACTGTCTATCACAATTTTATCACCAAGATCATTATGAGATCTTTCAAACAAATGATAGTCTTGTATCAGTGTCCAAGGTGAACTTAAGTGTCAAACAGTGTTTCACAATTTTACTATTGGCGAGCTACGTAGGTCATTCTTACATACATATATATGTTACTGTCAACACATTCACTTGATATCACAAGTGCACTAGGAGTCAAGATCACTTTCAGTCCAATAAACAAGTTCACATATCTTCTATAATGTGCTTGCAATGAGGTCAACTAAATTGTCAACAAGATCTCCTTTAATTCAACATGAGAGCTGAACTTCAAATAATGTTACAGGTTGGCTTTGAATATTATCGAGGATACAGCCACTGTCTTACTAGAGCTCTACTATATCATTATAAGTTGTTCATTATTGTCATGCATATGTATAGATTATATATATACTATGTCAACTATTATGTATAGATTATTGCTATCTTTAATATGTATACTGTTATGTAGGCTGTGTATACTATGTAAACAACCAAGTCAAGAGATCAAGTGTTGAATCAAGTTGTTGATGAGAAACTGCACTGTTCCGAGGCTTGAAGAGAATATCAATCATCGCAACAAAACTAGAAACTGTTGAAGTTTCTAGGTTTACTTAATTTAGAAACCCTTCATGCACTTTTTCTGATTTATTCCTACGTACTTGTTAATTTTTCTTTAATAAGTTATTTACAAAGTAAATATTGAAAATAAACACCAATGCATGCTCAACATATTACAGATCAACAACTAAAAGAAACAAGAACAAACACACCACCTGACACCAATATTTTTGGACCAATATCCCCGAAAAAACCCAATGCGGGAAAACCAGTGCAACTATGTGAGGGTTTTTCTTATTCAGCAATATCAGAGTACAATATAGGTGTCGAAACTGGCCTACCCAACAAAGAATTTCCTTAGCAGCTATACCTCACAATTTGAGAGAAATCCCCTAGCTGAAACCCCGGAAAACCCTTCTGGCAGCTCCTTAGCACAAAATTGCTCCTGCAACCTAGCATCTACCCAATCTACACTGCGTCAGCCTTTCTTGGCCTGCGTTAGCCCTAGGAGGCCCTGCGTCACCCTTTCTTGGCCTGCATTAGCCCCAGGAGGCCCTGCGTCAACTCTGGGAGCCTCTGCGTCAGCTACGCTGGCCCCTTTGGTGCTCTGTGTAGCACTTGGCTGCCTCTGCGTGAGCCCTTGCTGGCTCTGCGTCACCCTCCTTGGCTGCTGCACTGCTCTCCCAGCACAATCTCTGCCTTCTCTGTTCCTCTATACTCAATGCCCCTCAGCTGCTCTCTTGATCATTGATTCTATCTCTCTTAGCAAACCCTGCTCTAGAGAATAGAATGACTGATCATCTGGTGTAATCTCCAAGTGACCCTGAAGCCTCCTCTTATACTTTTCCTGTTGACAATTCAACGACCGAGATTAAGTCCCCAATCAACTGCTAAGATTAGATCTGGCTTGATCCATGTCTTTTGGACCACTCTAACACAAATTCATATTAATACTCATTAATATTTTATTTTCCCTAAGTTTAAACTTAGGGACTCCATTAAAAATATTAATTATTTTAATATCTCCTGATCTGTTTAGAATCTACCCAAACCCTTTTTGGGTATTGGAGATCTCATGTGCCCCAACCTCTCCACCAAATTTCGTGGCCAGAGCACATCCGATGCTACCCCAAATCAACAGAAACCAATGATTGGCTTAGTGCATTTGATCAACAACATACTTTTGTACCAAATCACAACGAAATTTGAAGTCAACGATTGGCTTGGTGCATTTATTTCTTGAAGTTACTCACTGATATACAAAGAGATTACTGCCACTGTCTTATAGTGAGAGTCAACAACATATATTGACAATGGGATGTCAATGTCTTGCAGAAGTTTCGTTTATGCAATAAGGTATGGTCCAAATTACAATTGAAATGTCAAACGATGCCTTGGATGAGGGCCTACTCTTGCACTCAACAGAATACCTAAGAGACTCAAAGTTACAAAACAAATTAATGCAAAAAGGACCTAAACAGTGCTACGCTGCTGGTTATAAGGCCTCAAATTTGTAGTTGATATAACTTTTCCTGAAGCCCTAGTACACATGTCCGAGCCCTAAACACTTTACTCAAGTCTTCGGAAGTTCGGTGCAAATGATTATCCACACTCAAGCATAAGTCCTATAGTTCATTGTTAATGGATGCCGAGTTCTTTGGAGCAGGTTTGTAATAAAAGTCTGGGTGTGCAATTGAAAAGGAATCCCAACTGAATCACAAGGGAAAAAGGAAGAGAACAGATCTTAAGGATAAACTAACCCTAGACTCAAGGTAAAACAACACCAACAGATCAAAAATACAATCAAGTTATGAAATTATACTCGAAGAATTACCCGAACGAATTCCATTGGAACACACAAAGAAATACAAATTGAAACCCTTACCTTGACACCACTGTATTTTTTTTCGTTGTTCTGTTTAGAATAGAGAGGCCCTATGGTTGATCACTGCTCCAAGAAGTACCCCAAGCCCCCCGGAGCTCCTAGAGCTCAATGTCCATCTCATACAGGATCCTCATAAGAGGGTCTCTCCACGACTCCAAGTCGTTCTCGGAAGGCCCAAAATTTGACCTTCCCCAGGGGCTTTGTTAGAATATTAGTGACTTGTTCATTAGTCCCAATGTGATGGAGCTTTATTGCTCCTCGTTGTACCATATTCCGGATAAGGTGGTATCTGATATCTATATGCTTGGAGCGATCATGAAACACATGATTCTCTGATAATCAGATCCCACTCTGGTTGTCACAGAAGATCACGGTGGTATCCAACACATGTCCAAACAGCTCACTGAAAAGCTTCCTCAACCAGACAGCTTCACATGAGGCCATACTAGCAGCTATGTATTCGGCCTTGGCGGTGCTCAAGGCAACTGATTTCTGCTTCCTGCTCATCCAAGATATCGAAGTAGAACCCAAAGAAAAACAACATCCAGAAGTGCTCTTGCGATTTACCACACTCTCAGCCCAATCAGCATGAGAATAACCATGTAGCCTTACATTTCCGGCAGTGTATCTCAGTCCATGAGTGGTTGTGCCCTGAAGATATCTCAGAAGATTCTTGGTGGCAATCCAATGTATATGATGAGGCTCAACCGTGTATTGGTTCAATGTGTTAACTGCAAAATATATGTCTAGACGGGAGTTCACCAAGAACATCAATGCTCCTATGAGTTGATGATACTCAAAAGCATTTCCCAATTCAGGTCCAACAACACTACCACATAACTTCTTAAAGTTAAGTTCCATCGGAGTAGTCACAGGCTTGCAGTCCACCATCCCAAATCTTTCCAATATCTTCACAACATATTTTCCTTGAGAGAGGAAAATTTCACCTGGCTTTTGCCAGACCTCCAACCCTAGGAAATAGTGCATCAGTACTAGGTCCTTCATCTCAAATTCAGAAGCCAACTTCCTCTTACATTTGTGAATGAGAGGGTTTGCACCTGTCAGAAAGAGGTCCTCCACATAAAGTACCAAAATGAGAAGTTTATCATTTTCAACCTTAAAGTAAAGGTTCAGATCAACTTCACTTCTAGTGAATCCTAACTTCATCAGATAGCTATTGATCCTCTCATACCAAGCCCGGGGTGCTTGCTTCAATCCATAGAGAGCTTTCTTTAACCTGCATGCATGAGATTCCCAATCATGAACTTCAAAGCCCTCGGGTTGTTCCACATAGACTTCGTCTTTGATTGAACCATGCAAGAAGGAGGTCTTGACTTCCATCTGATGTAGGTTCCATCCTTGCGAGGTAGCAAGGTCTATGATTGATCGGATGGTGGTGTATTGGGCAACAGGTGCAAATATCTCATCGTAATCTACACCTTCCTTTTGAGAGAAGCCTTGAGCAACAAAGCGAGCCTTGAACTTTTTTGCACTTCCATCAACTCCATGCTTGATTTTGTAGAGCCACGTAGAAGTGACAACCGATTTGTTTTGGGGCCTAGGGACCACATCCTAGACATCATTCTTCATAAGTGACTTCTATTCTTCATTCATAGCATCCTTCCATACTTGTTGCTTCACGAATTCTTCGAATGATGAAGGCTCATTTTGAATGATAGTGCTCATGGCGGTCAAATGTCCTTGGTACTTGTTTGGCTTCTTGCTTTCACAAAAAGTCCCCCTTGGTGCAATGTGCCTCTCAGCATCTTCGAGAGTCTCCCTAAGCCATGAGGGTTTCCTCTTGGAGGAGGAAGGCTCATGAGGGAGTGGATCAATAAGATGCATAGGTTTATCAACATCAGGTATCGTTTCGTCCTCTTTTTCACCCTGATTTCCCGTGTTAGCTTCTTTGTCCTTCCTTAGGATAGGAAGGTTGTTGATCTTCCCGAGGGCCATATCTTCGTCAAAGTTAACACCATGACTTATCTCAACTTCTTTTTGACCAGCCACATAAATTCTATATCCCTTAGAATTTTCACTATAGCCCATAAAGATTCCTTTCTTCCTAGATGCACCAAATTTGCTTCTTTTCTCTTTCGGCACATGAAAATATACAAGGCTTCCAAAAATTCTAAAATGAGAGACATCGGGTTTCTTACCAGTGAACATTTCTTCGGGAGTCTTGGAGTCCAATGCTTGATGAGGGCATCGGTTTTGAACATATACAACGGTATTTGCAGCTTCACCCCATAGAAACTTCGAAAGGCGTTGTTCATGAAGCATGGCATGAACAACTTCTACAATAGAGCGATTCTTCCTTTCAGCCACACCATTCTGCTCGGGAGTGTATGGTGTTGTAGTCTCCCAATTAATGCTAGCTTCTCTGCAATAATCTTGGAATTCATTGGATTCATACTCGGTCCCATTATCAATCGTCAATATCTTGATTTTCTTCCCGGATTGGTTTTCGATCAAGGTTGTCAGAACCATGTGAACACTTCATCCTACTTTTTCAAGAAGTACATCCATGTCTTGTGAGAATAATCATCCACAAAGGTGAGATAATATAAGTATCCTTCCAAGGAGTTTACGGGCATCATACCAGATATGTCTTAGTGGATCAATTGTAATATGTCTGTGGTCTTGCTATTACTTGAGGGGAATGGTCCCCTTGTAAGTTTTCCTTCGGCACATCCTGGACATACACCTTCATGCTTTACTTTGAACTCAGGCATACCTATCATCATCTGTCTCACATCGGGTAGGGCCTTATAATGAAGATGGGCCAACCTCTGGTGTCATAGTTTAGATTGTAGAGATGTGTTGCAAGACATGGCTCCCAATGGACTTCCTCCAACTTGATACAAACTATCAACCCTGAACCCAAGAGTAAAAGCATCCTTGAAATTTCTTTTCCAAACATGTACCTTTCCATCGATAAAAGCCACCTCGAATTCTTTATCTTCCATTTTTGAAATGGACACCAAGTTCTTCTTGAGATCGGGTACATATAGTACTTCTTGCAAATGAATAGTGTTACTGATTCGGATTTAAACAAGAACGCAATAAAGTACAAAAATAACCATGAATAAAGAGATGTAGCATAAATAATGCATCATTTCATTAATGTAAAATACTGAAATATGCTTACAAACAAATAGAAATAAACTAGCTAGGGTGATGGTAGCTTATCTCTGAGAAGAGATGTGGCGGCTACATGTCTCTGAATTGTGTTACAATGAGGCTCAAAGGCGTATTTATTGTTGAGAAACAATGGAAAACCCTAAACATAAAAAAACCTAACCCTAGAAGATGAAACGCCAAACTGTGGGCCTCGTTTGGGTAAATTGGTACATCAACTTCTCGGGGTCGTAACTTTGGCATATGATCTCCGTTTGACATGCGCAATACCTTGTTAGAAAGATCTATCTGAGGACTACAACTTTAGGGCCTGAAAATGGCTCTGGAAGTTCAAGACTTGAAAAACTGCTAAAAAAATAGTAAAGTATGATACAATTAAAGAAACTGAAAAAGATAGTTCTGGGGGTTCAAGTGGGATAGGTGGGTGGCCACCAACATCCACCTGGATCATTCCTCCCCCTTAGGAAGCAATGGTCCCCATTGCATTGAGTTCCTTCATGAGATGAGGAAACTTTTGCTGAACTTGGTCCCTGGTGAGCTGTTCTGCAACCTTTGTTGTGTCCAGTAATGGTGGGAAGCTTGGTCGAGGGCGGTCCACATTGAACACTCGGTGCAAGCGAAGGAATGGGGAAGTGCTGTGCTCCAAAGCATTGTTGCCGACAACCTTGGTACTGGTGTAAGGACCATGTCAGAGTGGTCTGAGCTTTTGATGGGCTCTTGTAAGATGTTCTTTTTACAGATGCAACCAAACTTTGTCGCCCACTTGAAACTTGTGTGGTACCTGACGCTGATCGTGTCGCTTCTTGTACTTGGCATTTTCCAGAATGGAGTAGCGATATATCGACCCGTTGGGTAGAGGTGCTCTAGGAATTAGATCGAATGAATGTTTGACCTGACAGTGCAACGGTACTCCTGTGGGTGAGGAGAAGATATTCCTGTATTCTTTCATGACCGTATCCCTCTGCTACTGTTGCTGCATGGAGGAACCATTTGCGAGGGTCATGGATGTGGCGGTGATGTTCCCATTACTTTGGGAGTGAACCAGACAGAAAATGAATTTCCTAGTCTAGGAGATGAGTTTGCTGCATTTCTTAGCAGTGATCAAAGAAGTGGCAGCAGGTGTGGCTACCTCCGGTATCCTGTATAATGAATTACCCAAAGAAATAATAACAGCTCGAGGCCTTGACTCATACACAACATGTCACCTCCACAAGTATGGCTGGCCTAATCTGTCGCCTCCATGCATGTCACCTCCACATCACAAACATCCAGATGTGCAACATCACACTATACCTTGTCTGTGAAGGGCTTGATGCTGTAGGGAAGGCGGTACTGTTGCCGAACTCAGAGATCTCGTCCTTGGTGAAGCCACTGGATGCTATATGGTTGTGGGTGTGGTATGGTCGGCAGTCCCAGCTGCTTCACGACCTCTGTTGAAATGAGGTTCTTTTAGCTCCCACTGTCAACAATGAATTGTAGCGGCGAACACTTCACCCACATTTGTGAGTGGAAAAGTCACTCCCCCTCGTCTGGATCTTCGAGCTCATTCTTTTGGACTTAGGTCGTGGCAAAAGTGGCGCTGGGCTTCGCATGAATGATTTGCTTCCCTTTTCCATTCCCCTTGTTGGGTTTTGACTTAGGGTCAGAACATGCATTTGATTCGGAAACCTTCAACTCGACCACCAGCGACTACTTGGTTCGACACTCAGTTGTGTTGTGAGTGGGGCTCTTATGGAACTCACACCACTTTTTTGTGTTCTTCTTTGGCTTCATGGTGTTGTTATTTTCTTGCAGCTTTGACGGGTTGTCTTGGGTCACCCCACCTTGGCTTTGTCCTTTGTTCTTCGAATTCGCAGATCCAAAGTCTTGCTTCTTTTGTTTAAACATTTGCTTGATTTTGACAGTGTATCGGTACGTTGTGCCGAGCGAGGAGATGTTCAGGAACTCCATCTCGTCCTGGATGTATCTGTGTAGGCAGTCGCGGTATTTGAGTACCAAATGTATCTCAGAGTCCTTGATACCCAACTGTGTGCAAAGGGTATGAAAAATGTTTGTGAACTCCAGTACATCTTGGTCTCTTTCTTGCCGCAACGTGGTCCACTTTATGTATTTGTCCTCATAGCTTTTGACAAGGTAGTACTGCTCCTTCATGGCATCCCAGAATGAATTCCAAGTGGGTGCGACTAAAAATAGTGAGTCCGTACTTTCATCTTTCTGCTCGTAGTAGGTTTCCCACCAAGCCTTGACGTGGGGGGTGTTGTCGCACAGATTGTCATGACAACGCTAAGACCGGGGGTTGTCACCCTGATCCCCGATCTCTCCGTTTAAGCCTGTCTCCTGTGGCTAAGGGGGGTAGACCCTATGGGACAATGGATGACCAATTGTGGATCAGTTGGGTTGGGAGACACGAGGGGAAACAAGCACTTAATTGATTTTATTAAGTTAATAGACCAATGCCTTATAGAGTTAATGACTGAATGATTATCTATCAAATGCTGCAGAAAGATGAACTCATTAACAATCATTTACTATCAAATAACTCAAACAAAGATTAACTTTTACCAAATGCGAGATAATCAACAAATGTTCAATGGCTCAACGATATCCAAGCAATTAAAATACGAAAGATTAAACGCTTGAAATGACCACGTAATCTTAGATGCTAACCAGTCATCACTTTCATGAACATTTGAGCATGTTTCCGCATAAAGAAATGATAAATATTAGCCCCACCTCAAAATTTTAGCCTCAGCAGGAAATATATATCGCAAACATGACAAAGCCTTGAGCCAAGACTGTAACTGGTAAAATTTTTCAAATATATATATATATATATATATTTTTAATATAATAAAATAAAACTGAGCTAACTAGAAACTAAATAAATGAAACTTTAAATCTAAAATAATACTAAAATCTAAACTAAATTAAAAGAAACCCTTTTTTATTTTATTTTATTTTTTTGTAAAATTAAATCTAAAATCTAAATAAAGTCTAAATCCAATCTAAACTAACTTACATCAAAATATGGATGCTAAATAGAACTAAATAAAACAAAAAGAAAAATTCCAAATCTTCATATCTATCTATCTATATATATATGTATTTTTTTTTAAACAAAATTAAACTAAATTAGAAATAAAAATTAAATTGAACTAAGTTAAAAGGTAAACCAAAAAAATAAAGCTTAACTCTAATCTAACTCTAAATCTAAATTTAAAATTAAAATTCTCTTATAAAGACCTAAAAGGAATAGATCAAAAACTAAAATAAAATTGAAAATCTTTGAGCTAAAATAAAATTTAATTCTAAAATCTAAAAAACACTAACCCTAAGCTAAATTATGATCAGAATCTAAATATAACAAAATAAATCTAAAAGGGAAAGAAAAAACAAACTGGACGCTGCGTTTTATTTTTCAGTATATGAAGCCAAAACTGAAAATAAAACATAAAATCGTATTTACATTAAACTAAAAATCGAAATCTGCCTGCGCAAAGGACTTACGCATATCAAGTCTTGCCTTTAGTTTTGGTTGTTGCGTGTACATGTCAGCGGATGGCGACGCAATTTTGGCATATGGCTCAACACTGAGCAGCACGTAGAAGGAAAAAAAAACGTTGGATGGATTGGCACAAGGAGCATGAATGACTCACAGTGGCAACTTGACGGATAGAGGGAAATCAGCGTGAAGACTGCGTGCAGCGTATTAAGGAGATACGCAGATCGGACAGCGTGCTGGAGGCTACGCGCAGGTAAGGGAAGACGCAGGAAAAGGCCACAATTTTTTATGAATGAACAAGATTCGTTTGCAGGTTTAGTGGGCGTTCAAAAGAAAATGCAGGAGAAGAACTAGCAGTTGCAATGCTGGACGGTAGGATCTTCTGCGTGATGAGACTAAGCAATGGACGACGGAGGGAGGTTGCGTAGGAGTTAACACGCAGAGAAGAAGCTGCGTGGGCAATGTGAAGGATAGAGTTTTTATTTTTTGGCTTTCCGTAGAGGTTGAGAGCAATGAAGAAATGAAACAAAAAAAGTTTGTGGTTGTAGCGTGGGATGGGCTGCGTGGTTTGGCAGCAATGGCTACGGATGGAGCAGCAGTAGAAGCTGTGGAATGAAGATGCTGGCTTATATGCAGTGGAATGACAGTAAGGAGAATACAACACGCAGATGCAGGGGAAGCGTTGAGCGATGTAACTGCACATATTTGCCTCAAAAAAGAATTCAAAATGCCCCTGTAACACAAATAAATCCTGAGAAATAGCAAGGCGCTGATCAAACCCTTGGAAATCTTCAGAAAACCTTGCAACCTGTAAATGGAAAAGAAAAACACCTAGAATATATGCAAAAATAAAACCCTAAAAAACCAGCTACAAAATTTACAGCTTTGTGACTCTACAACAACGAAATTTGTAAGTAACCCTCCATAATATTTTTAGAATATCAGATTTACTATGAGATACTTTAGAAATCTCTCATGTAACTCAAAAAATAAACTTTAAATATCAGACCAAGAATCGAAAATGGCTGGGCTCTGCAAGAAAATGCTTTGCGGGAGTTGGCTAGTTTAGCCGAGAACTTCCCCAAACGCCCACTGATTTCTTCAATAAGGGTTTCCTGCACAAGTTACTTCAACCATCAATAAAGAGGGAAAAAACAGTATTAAATTCTAGATGCAATGGAGATGCCTGCCATTATTTCAGAAATTTTATCACCATTCAAACCCTAGTAAGTAAACAAGATACCTGTGTTCAACAATACTCTACATCAAGCTATTACTAATGGCTGAAAATAAAATTATGCAGAAAATAAAACAGCGCACAACACTTCAGGAGAGTAACACGAACAAGATTTCAACCCCAAAGTCTTTCTTTATTTGCACCAGAAAAAGTTTACAAGAGAGCTTTCTTTAGCACAAGACTCACAGATCGAATCATCTCAAATGACCCCTAGCACCCTATTTAAAGGAAAAATTGTCAACGGCTAGTTCGAGTGATCCATGTCAAAATGATCTGGACCGTCGATGAGGATCAAAATATCTTTTAATCTCATCCGTCGAATTTTTAGATGCATTAAAAAATTGAAATTTTGCATTTATTTACTTAAAAATTTGCCCTATTATTATTTTATTATTTTTTAAGTTTTTATTATTATTATTATTATTATTTATTTTTTATTATTTTTAATTTTTAATTAATTTTTAATTTTATTATTATTTATTATTTTTAAAATTTAAAATTATTATTATTATTATTTTTAATTATTTATATCTTTTTTTATTGTTTTTTTTTTATTTTTTCAATTTTCAATTTTTATTTTTGAATGGATCCTCGAACTTAGCCTTTGGAAAAATCACCTAGGACCTAGGACTTAGGACTTATGAGGGGATTCAAACATTTTCTAATCCTCAAGACACTTTACATCTTGACTTTTACAATTTTACATCTCAAGGGGGGAAACTCATTTGACATAGACCCTCATAGACCATCCAGTTCTGCGACACAATATAATCTAGCAGATCAACACACTAGGATTCCCCTAAGATTCTAATGACAAAATTCATTCTGGCTTTGGGGTTAGGCTGAAGGAAAACTCTGCCGATCATGGATCAGTGAGACAAAAAACCTTTCGGAAGGTAGATTATCACTAGAAAATTAGGTCCACCTAGGCAATTTACGTACATGACTCAGCTCTGCTAAGATTATTTACAATTCACACATGCCGATTGGGTTTACAACATAATATGATCAAGTCGATGATGACTGTTGAATGGCACGGACATGTCAATCAAACACTATCCCTTTTGCGAAGAAAAGGGGGTGTACTGCTATGGGAAGTTGACACGTAGTGGTCAACATCTGGCTCTACTTGGGGACACGTTGCTGCACTGCAGGAATGTGAGAATCCAGAATCTGCATCCACGCAACACACAACAGAAATAAGTAGTGTCCATCCAAAAATCATCATATAACATTTAAGCACATGAAAGATATAAGCTCTTCATTTATTAACAAGGAAAGTAAATCTAATCCTAAAACAGAAATAAAATGCTGAAATAACAAGTAGGGTAAGAAATACAATACAAAGGATGCTCTATGGCATCAGATATCGTCTTTGAAGAACAGCTTGAGCATTTGGCCATTCGCAGGTGGATCAAGTGGTTTGCCATCCAATCTGCTCAAGTGGAATGAGTTTAGTCTAGCTATATCTCGAATGATGTATGGTCCCAGCCACAAACTGTCGAACTTCTTATGTTTTCCTGGTTTTTCATTCTTGCGATCCCAAAGAAGTACCATATCTCCCACCTGCAAAGATCTAGATCGAGAGGATTTATCAAAGCTTTTCTTAATGTTAGACTGATTTTTACATATAGCATCAAAAGCTGTCCTACGAACTTCATCTAACCCCACAATCTGATCTATTCTATTTTGGACAACATCTTTATTAGTAGAAAAATGTTGAAGGAGCTGATAAACTGACAATTTCAGGTGCACAGGTAAGGTTACATCCAAGCCATAAACTAACTCAAAGGGAGATTTACCAGTAGCTTTTTTCTTAGTGATTCTATCTGCCCATAAAGCATACTTGATTTTGCTATCCCATGATCTCTTATTATCTCCTACTATCTTCTTGATAATGTTATGAGATTCTTGTTACTTGATTCGACCAGACCATTACCCTGAGGATAGTAATTTGATGAATGAGATAAGACAATGCCATACTTGAAACAAAAAGATGAAAACTCTGAGGAACTTAAAGCTTTGGCATTGTTAGTAGTGATCTTAGTAGGGACACCAAATCTAGTAATGATATTATTTTCAATGAAATCCATAATAACCTTTTCAGTGGCATTCTTAGCAGGAATGGCTTCAACCCATTTAGTGAAATAATTTGTAGCAGTCAGAATCCATGAATAGCCATTGCTAGAATTTTTGTGGAACTTCCCGATGAAGTCTAGACCCCAATGCTGAAAAGGTGCCTCTACAATGACAGGTTGTAGGGGTAGGGCAGCAAGCTTCTGTTTCCCAGTGAATAGTTGACAGGCTTGACAAGTTCTAACAAACTTATGCACATAAGAAAAAATTGAAGGCTAATAATAACTAGCTCTCAGGATTTTGTGGGCGGTAGTTCTAGCAGCATAATGACCACCACAAAATCCTGAATGAAATTCAGAGATTAATTTCTTGGACTCAATGTCATCAACACACCTAAGCACTATGTCTTCAGGGTTTCTCCATCCCAGGCCATCCTTCATAAGGCAATACTTAGTGGCTTTTAGTCTAAGAGCCCTTCTCTTATAAGCAGCTAAATGGTTAGGACATGTAAGATTCATTAAGTAATAAACGATGTCCTTGTACCACTCATGCTCTCCTGATCTTTGCAATTCCGGCGAAGATAGATCCCTAAGACAAAACAAACCAAGAGTCTTTTCGTTACTTTCAGTCAACATTTGAGCCAAACCTTGGCCTTTGACTAGCTTGGTGGGTCTGATTTCTAAATCATATTTTTGTATTTTAGTAACCCACCTAGCGCGAGTCCCTAAGCAATCGGTTTGAGTTAATATATCTTTAACAACAGAATGTGGGACAAAAGCAATGATTTTAGAATAACCCACATAAGTTTTGAAGTGCTTAAGAGACTTGACCAGGGCATAAGCTTGCTTTTCCATGGTATTGTACTTCAATTCGGAATTTTGAAGTGCTTTACTCATGAAAGCAATAGGCTGCTCATGACCATCTTTATTCTTTTGTAACAGGACACCAGCAATGGTATCTTCAGAAGCGAAAGAAAAAATCATGAAATCCTTGGAATAATCGGGACTAACTAAGACATGAGCTCTTGCAATAGCACATTTGATTTCTTGAAAAGCCTTTTTGTCGTCTTCTTGCCAAACAAATTTTGCATCTTTCTTTAGAAGACTTTGAATAGGCTTAGCTATTTCTGCGTAATTTGGAATAAACCTTCTAAGAAAATTTGTCTTTCCAAGGAAAGATTGAAGGGATTTAAGATTATGAGGAAGATGAATCTTTTGGATTGCTTCAATTCTTTCAGGATCAATCTTGATTCCATCCTTAAAAATGATATGGCCAAGTAATTTCCCTTCTGTTACTCCACAAACATACTTAGCTGGATTCAAAGAAATCCCGTATTCTCTACATCTATCGAAAACCTGCCTAAGATGATTTATATGATTGATACCATCTTTAGAAAATACAGTAAGATCATCTTGGTAAATCTAAATAAATTTCCCGATTAACCCCTTGAAGGCATAATCCATAGCCCTTTGAAATGTAGCCCCAGCGTTGGTTAATCCAAACGACATTCTGATGTATTCAAAAGTACCCCATGGCGTGGTGAATGTGGTTTTATGATGACCTTCCTTTTTAACCCATACCTAATTGTACCTAGAAAAACCATCTAGCAACGACATCATTCTAGAATCGGTTACTCTTTGCAATAAAGTCTCCATGTTTGGCAAAGGGTAATTATCTTTCTTGCATGCTAGATTAAGATTTTGAAAATCGACGCAAAGCCTTATCGTACCGTTCTGTTTCTTACAATAACCAGATTTGAACACCATGTCGAATGCCTCGTTTGAGCGATAATTCCCGCCGCAAGCATTTTCGCAAGCTCTTTCTGAACCAAAGGGGCTAACTTAGGATTAATTTGCTTAAGATTTTGGCGAAAGGGTTTAGCATTTTCATCTTTTAAGGGGATAGTATGTTCCATGACATCTTCCCTATAGCCCTTTAATTCATCATAAGAAAAAACTAAAACATCTCGATATTCGCGAAGTAAATTAGTTAACTTTTTTTTCCTCTACACTAGTACCTTTACCAATTTTAACAATCTTTGGGTTTTTAGAAGTACCAATGTTTATCTCGAGATATTCCCTTGGGTCGATCTTATTTTCTTCTCTCAGCTTTGTGGCATCATGCCGATCAAAATGTTGCTCTAAGGCAACCACATTCCTTGGAGTAGGATTTATGATATGCTCATGTTTTAAAGCTCCATCCTCCTCAGAATCTATTCGGAAATCTTCAAACTCATCCAGACTATCAAGAAAACGAATGACTTGTTTTTCATCATTAAAGATTTGCCAATGCTCTGAGTTATCTGGAACAGATGGTCTAAATATTACTTCCATTTTGACCTTATCCTTAATTAGCTCATCAGATAACTGAAAGTAGTAGTAGCTACGGCAAGTTCATCTGCCAAACTATTTTTCTCTCTTGGGATAGCTTCGAGGTCAAGGGCACCAAAATGTTCCATAGTATCCCATACAACATTTCGATAATTCCTTAGTCTTTGATTTTTACATGTGAATTTATTTTTAAGCTGCATGATAATTAAATCAGAATCCCCCTTAATGCTAAGCAACTTAATCTTCAAAGACTTCGCCAACTCAAGACCCAACAATACAACCTCATATTCGGTGACATTGTTGGTTGCTTCAAATTCTAATCGATAGGCAAACTTGAAAATGTGATCAAGGGGAGATTTAAGCACTATTCTAGCACCTTTACCATGCTTAGACGATGCACCATCAAAGTACATGTACCAAACTCTATCATTGAGGTCCTTAATTTTATCATCGGGAGGAATTATGAAATTAGACATAATGGCATAGTTCCCAATGTCAGATTGCTCTTTAATTATCTCGTTGTGAGGTCTCTTAAGATCTTCAACATGGAATTTTCTTTCGGGCTCTCTATTAAGTCTTATGAAGCCATCATCTCTAGGAGAAGGAATCATAGCATATGACCAATTCATTTGAATACTCCCTCCTAGATCAGAGGCTCACTTTCTGGATAAATGCATTCCCCAGACATCAGGCACATCAACAACAACTATATCCATAACAATCATGATGTCTGGGTAAACTGATAGATGAACTTGTAAATCTTTGATCAAGCCATGCACTTCAATTTTCTTAAAAGCCATGGCACATATGTTATAGTAGGGTCTAGAAACTCTTAAGTTAAGCTGTTCCATGACCCTTTTAGTCAGTACAAAAGCTGATGCACCAGAATCCAACATGCAATAATTCAATTTATATCCATTAACTAACAAGGTGATAAAGAAAGGCTGGTGATATTTGTTATCTGCATCTAAGCTTTGCAAATATATGGGAGCATCGTGATAGTCAACTTACCGAGTCCTTTGTTGAGACATATTTACTTGAGGACCTTGAATAACTTTTAGTAACTTATCTCTTTGGGAAGGGATTTTAGCAATCTTGGAGACAGGAACCCAGATTTTTGCATTGTTAAACCAACTTCCCAAATCGACATCTAATCCAGAGTTTGAACTAGGGTTAAAAGTTCGAGGGGGAATTTGATTCCCGCTCTGATCATTATCCCTTCTCTGATAGGTCAAACCTTTATCTCTAGAAATTTCCATGATTTGCTCAGGAGAGGGTTTTTCACCATATAACCTAGCCAAAATGTCATCTTCATTTTCAAGGTTATTTATACTAAAAGCTGATGAAGGATTCATAACATCACGACTATTTTCCTTGACCTCTATCCAATCATCCATAGACAAAGGGAACTTGCTACCTACTACATTTATTTGATCACCTACCCCAAACATTCCATTATCCAAGATTCTTCTAACGATGGGGCAAGTGGCTTCTTCATGAAGAGCATCACAAACCCGACAGTAAGGAGGAGCATTATCAATCAAATTAGTAAACGGATTAGGAGGTCCCTGCTCACTAGATTGACCCTTATTTTGCCAATTGTTATTTCTGTTATTATTATTTCGAGGCTGGAAATTTTGTGTTTGTGCTCCTTCCATTTGGACCAACCTATTCTGCAAAGTGGCTATCTCCTTATTATGATTAATTTCCATGGTTTCAATCTTTTGGAGCAATTTGAGAACAAGTTCGCTCTCAGGTTCTTGAACTGCTTTTCCTTTAGGTTCTTTTAGTTTCATAGCAGCCCTATCGAAACCTGGGATCTCAAACTTCCCAGATGCTGCCTTGTCCTTTTCAGGCTCTATTGCTAAAGTCTGGCAATCTCTATAATCATTAAGTCTAGTATGCCTTAATTCATAAGATGGCTCAGGACTAAAGGCATCAATGTAAAAATCTCGAAGAGATTTTTCTGTATGTTTATAGTCTTGAGGTGATTCTCTAACAGTACCATTAAACCTTTTGTTAAATTCTTCAACAGTTTCATTCTCTCTCTTTTTTATTATGCTAATAGCTTTTACAAGGTGTCTTCCCTCTCTCTTATCTCTATACTTTTCTTTAAAGGAATCAATGATCGATTGCAAGGAATCAAATGAATTCCGAGGCTTTTCAGTAAACCATTCATGAGCATCGCCCCCCAAGGTTAAAATAAAAAGAGTCATTCTAACATCCTCATGATCGAAATTAGGAGACCTTGCGTACTTAGCCATCCATATACTAAAATCTCTCAGATGCGAACTAGCATTAATCGCATTATCTCCTTGAAAGCTAGGCAACTTATCTATCCCAAGTGATGGAAGATCATTGGGATACCCTGGAATGTTAGAAAAATTGCAAGGGGCATACATATCCATGATGTCGTGCCCAACTAGACTAGTAAAAGGCAAATGGATATCAGAGAGGGCTTCTTGTCCGAGGTTAACAAGAAGTGTATGAGAAGAGAGTTTGTGTAATCGTACCTTGAGGGCCCTTTCAGGATCAGGAGCAGGATTGCACAAACTGCTTGGATGTCTTCTAGTATACGCTCTTGTAGACAATATATGAAGTGGAGTTGCCACCTGGACAGGAAGTGAAACATGGGAAAGCTTGAAATGAAAGCACCAAGGACAAGAAAAACTCTATCCCCGGCAGTGGCACCAAAAAATGTTGTCGCACAGGTTGTCACGACAACGCTCAGACCGGGGGCTGTCACCCTGATCCCTGATCTCTCCGTTTAAGCCTGTCTCCCGCGGCTAAGGGGGGTAGACCCTATGGGACAATGGATGACCAACTGTGGACCAGTTGGGTTGGGAGACACGAGGGGAAAGAAGCACTTAATTGATTTTATTAAGTTAATAGACCAGTGCTTTATAGAGTTAATGACTGAACGATTATCTATCAAATGTTGCAGAAAGATGAACTCATTAACAATCATTTACCATCAAATAAATCAAACAAAGATTAACTTTTACCAAATGCGAGATAATCAATAAATGTTCAATGGATCAACGATATCCAAGCAATTAAAATACGAAAGATTAAACACTTTAAATAACCACGTAATCTTAGATGCTAACCAGTCATCACTTTCATGAACATTTGAGCATGTTTAACCACATAAAGAAATGATAAATATTAGCCCCACATCAAAATTTTAGCCTCAGTAGGAAAGATATATCGCAAACATGACTGTTGGACACCTAATCCTAAAGGGTTAGTGTGGAAGCCGAATGGACAAAGCAGTCCAAGAGACCTTGGGATCTGAATCCCAACGGTCACCAAATGTACTATAAATGTATATCAAATTGTTAATAAAAATGTACTGAATGATTTATCTTTCCTATTGTTTTCCTATTTGTTCTCCCTGACCATGTCTGTTTAACATGGTATCAGAGCCATGATGTGTGGCCTGTTATTCCCTGACCAACTGTTCTGACCACCGCCTCTGTCCTTCGAGCGCTGCTCTCCCTCTGTCATTCCAGCGCTGCACTGCCTCTGCCATAACTGAGAAACTGAGAAACGCTGCCAGGTCTGAACGCTACATTACCTGCGCTGCCCTGACATATTCTATATCTTGGTATCTGGCTATTTTAAGACTCTCTGTCTGACATTACCTGAGTTCTACGCCTGCGTACCTGACTCCTCTGCTGGCGCTGTTTGCTGTGGTACCTGCCTGAAGACTGTTTACCTGAGCGTTTTCATTCAAGGCGCTGAGCGTTGAATAATCTGCCCTCTGCGTTATAATCCGGCACGTTGCTCTCAGAAGCATTCAGCGTCGCTCCTCTGCCTCCTTTGCTCATTCCTGTCCGATATTCTTTAAAATGTCTGTTTAACAGATACCTTGAAATCTCTTGGTCGGAGAAACTTCAATAGAAGCACATCGGTTCTCTCGTCTCTCATGGTGTGAAGGAGAGGGATTCCCCATAGGCAAACCTCGTCATTCAATTCATGATTGTCGATGGCTTCTTTGAGTTGGAGCTTAAGCTCTTGTAGGGCATTCTTCTGAGAATCTGAGTTCAGCAGCACCATGGCTTTCTTCCTTGGATGAAGGCTGAAGGAGGTGGGCACCCACGCTGATCGGACTTCTTGGACGACCATGATCATGATTATACTTCACAGATTTTTCTTGGCTTTGCAGATCCTCTTTCACGGTTTCGGAGTCTTCTATCGTCTTGGATGGAGTACAGTGGCAGATGCAGGTGCAGGTGCACGTACAAGTGCCTCTTCTATTGTGGCAGCCATCGATTACGATCTGTAATTTCCTTGGATGACTATGTGATGGTCATATGATCCATATGTGTTGGACGGACAAGAAACGGAGATATACTTCGCCGGATAGTGCAAAGGACGAGAGACAAACTTGGCCGGAGAGCGGAATGGATGTCAAGATGGATGAGCTTAACCACGAATTGTCAGAGGCAAGAAACAATTATTTGTATGTTAAATATCCTATAACATAGGAAACAAAGATTGTCGTCAAATTACGTGTCCAGCTTCAACTGCCTTTGGACAAGTTCCCGAACCTTCTTGCTGTCTATCTTACCAATAAACCAACGCCGCCTTTCGACTCTGGAACCTTTCGTTTTTTTTATATTTTCGTCTGATTCTCGTCCAAAATATCGAGAACCCGACACGGTGGCCTCTCTCTGGGTGATATTATTCTCTTTCCTATTCCTATCCTTATCTTCCGTCATCTCATGTCATATCAAGAAGTTTTATTAGTAAAATACTTGAAAAAAAAATTTGTGTCAAGAATATCTTACAATCTATGGCAGTATTTTATACCGCTGCTACCGCCTTTCTGCTGAAAGTTTATTCGTTCAATCGCATGAAAAAAAGTACCTAATATTTGATTTCCATAAGATGCGCATGTGGCCGCCTACTCACTAAACATTATTTATTGATATTAATTGGATATCGCTGTGCGGCCTCTTAGTGAAAAGTTAAGGTCTTAGTGAAAAAAAAGAAAATGAGATGAAAAAATTATGAAAATCGTTTTGACGGGTAAACTTAGTCGCGGAAATCGTTTGGAGATTGTGAAGACCCATTTTGAGTTTGAGCAATCAGATTTTGGTAAGGTGGAGTAAGAATCATGAGAAGACTTATTGCCTGAATCTTACTTGACTTCTCAA
The DNA here is from genome assembly GCA_000404065.3 of Pinus taeda. Taxonomy (NCBI): domain Eukaryota; kingdom Viridiplantae; phylum Streptophyta; class Pinopsida; order Pinales; family Pinaceae; genus Pinus; species Pinus taeda. The sequence goes on from APFE030249593.1 coordinate 58,854, forward strand.
AACCCATCTCTAAGTACAGACCTCTGAGTAGTTCAGGTGAAAAGTTCAACTCGTCAAATGTCTTTGTTGAAGTATAAGGATTGTCACCAGCAGTGACCACTCTGATATTCAAGTCTTCTGAATCGACTACGTGCTTGCAATGAATTTGATAATATCAAAATAGAAATCGATGGATCGATCAAGATCACCAACACGAAGCAGAATCTGATAATATCAAAATAGAAATCGATGGATCGATCAAGATCACAAACACGAAGCAGGATGTGTATGAAATTCAGTGTGAAAAATACCGTATAGTGCTATGCCTTTGGAGATACACCGTCCAACCATTACTAACTGTGGCAGATATTTAAATATGTTTACTTTATCAGCATATATATATTTCAATATGACTTGGAGAAGTTCAGGCCCATGATTTTCTTATTGTCATATTCTTTTGGAGAAGTTCGAAGAGATTTGTTATTGACTGTGGAATAGTTTTGGCTAGTCTTTGCATCAGATTTGGATTTTTCATCTTTCCAAGAAGCTTTTAGCTTTCTGAGGAACTTAAAGTATCAATTAGACACTGCATTTTTTTTGGGAAAATGAATCAAATTGGTGAAGTATTAGATTTTTTGAAAACTCTAATACAATCTACTTCTAATGACACATTCCAAATCAGCAAAGCCTCTCTCTCAGAAATTCAGACATGTCTACAAACTGCACATGAGAATATTGAGTTTTTGCAGCTTGAGACAAAGCTGCAACAAGAAGAACTACAGCAATGGAGTCATCTTTCTGAACCTGTTTCTGTTCAGAAGATTGAAACAGACTCCCATAAACAGCAAGTCAATAATGTTCCTGTTCATTCAAATAAAGCAGCTGTTGTACATACAGATGCAGAAACTCAGTCTGCACTTCCCAAGCCCATCATCAGACCTTGGGAACAGCTTGTCCATAACAAGCACAGAATTGGTCTTGGATATGACAAGGACTTGTCCTTTCGTATTCCAGACTACTCAAAACCCATTGAGTTTCAGAGTGCTGGTTTCATTAATGACAGTTCACCTGCTCCTTATGACAGTTCAGCTCAAGCTGTTCCAGACTCTGCCCCTCTTCCACAGCAGCAACGACAACAACAATTCGTGAAATGCCAACACTGTGATCGAGTTGGCCATCTGAAAGATCACTATTTTGATCTTCATCCATGTAAGCACTGTCATAAAACCACCCATTCTTCACACAGATGCTTCAACAACAAACGTCCTGCAAGAACAAAGATTCATCTTGGATGGATCGCCTCTTGGTAATGGGCAACAACAGCCAAGAAGATATTCCAAACACATGTCAAAACTTGTTCTAGAGTATTGAACAGTCTTGCAGTTGAGTTTTCTCCATTATCTCACCTTGTATATGACAGGGGGGGAAATGATGGTCATCTACAAGCTTCAAAGTCACATCAAACGAGCTTGAGCCACAACCTGCCACACCAGTTTCAGAGTTGTAGCCAGAGACAAAGATGCCCCTGAGCATGCCTTTAGTTGGCAATCTAGGACACTTCCTCTAGCAGAAGACTTTAGCTTCTTGCCAGCTTCGGAAGAATTCCAGGAACAAAATTGAGGACACTTCCTCTAGCAGAAGACTTACAGCTTCTTGCCAGTTTGGAAGAGTTCCAGAATTGCATAAGCATTCCAGAGTTGTTGGTCATCCTTAAACCATCACAGGTTGAGACTTCCCTTTTCAGGTTGAAGTTTTACCTTTTATGTGGGGTGAGACCTCCCTTTATTGGTTGATGGTTTCCCTCTTTAAAACAATAGGATCACTTCCTCTAGCAGAAGACTTACAACTTCTTGCAAGTTTGGAAGAGTTCCGGGAACTGCACTAAGCGTTCCAGTGTTGGTGGCTATCCTTAAACCACCGCCCTTTTTTACCAACATTTCATAGAGCACATTCAGCCTAGTGCTGCCATGCATTATTGCACATTTTGTATTACAACTCTTTTCTTGGACTCATACATAAACCTTCGGATTAAGGGGGGGAATGTTGGACACCTAATCCTAAAGGGTTAGCGTGGAAGCCAAATGGACAAGCAGTCCAAGGGACCTTGGGATGTGAATCCCAACGGTCACC